>JARHVA010001954.1:2305000-2535000 GCA_037957365.1 Torreya grandis
CTAACTCATATGGAGAAAACCATTTGGTGGACTTACATTCAGTATTTTAGGCTCAAACTACTTATGGTTATTTGTTGGCCCAATCATTTTTGTTGATGTTTATTATCTTTATCAATATGGTCTCTAGTTCTTTATTGGTAAGTTATACTTGGCCATTGGATTGAATATGGTAAGGATATGACTTCCTATAGTGATATGGTAGTGTTTTATGAAAGATTGGATCATGTTGGATGTAAACTATGGTTTTTGTTTTATAAAAATAGATCTAGGTGCTCTAAAAAATTTAATAGTTATGTCATATAATAATCAACAATTTTATTCTCACAAGCAAATGTGAGGGTTTTGACTTCAACCCATTTGGTGACATAGTCATTACACACTAAGATATATAATTTTCCTTGTGATATTGGATTGATAGGGAAAATGGAATCCAATCCCTATTTATCAAAAGGTCATAAGACCACTTAATAATAAAGAGGAATTTAATTAGACAATGTGGGCTTACCCATCCTCTAACATGGATCACATTGCCATACATATTTCTTCACATCCTTATGAAGTGAAGGCCAATGGTACCCAACTTATAGGACTTTTTGAATAGTCCTTTTGTTTGACTAGTGACCTCTTATTAGCTCATCATGTTAGGATTTCAGAATGCCATAGATTTATTCTTCCTAAACACACTTGCAAATAAAAAATTTAGGTCCACATTTAAAACAATACTCCATTCAGTAATTTATATTCAAAACTTTCCCTAATTAAATATTTATTTTATTTTTGAGGAAGGTCACAAGGAAATTTCCTTATGTCTAGATAATTTGCCATATTAGCAAACCATGGTGAGTGTGTTGAAAATGTAAATAGTTGTACATCTGAAAAACCATCTTTCACTAGTTTATATTCTCATGAAACATTCAACCTTCATAGAAAGTTTGCAACCATATTATATTATCTTGGTTTGTCAATAATTATTATGTTAAATTCTTGTAATAACATTAACCATATGATTATTATTCCACCCATTATTGGTTTATCAATTAATTATTTTATGGATGAATGGTAAATATATATAAACACTTTATATCTAGTAATATAATGGTAAATTTTTCTATAACATAGATGATAACAAGAAATTATTTTTTTGTTGTTTTATAGTTTCTTTCAATGGGAGTTAAATTTTTGTTGATGTAATAATTAACATACACTTACCTTATTATTATTTTTTTTATAACTTATCCCATTGTTGTGTTAGAGGATTATATATGTATATGAAATAGGATTTCCCAGTTAGGTCTTCTAAGTATTAGACCAAAGATCAATTTTGATCTTATTGACTCAATGGATTGTTGGCATTTTTCAGACCATATAAACTCACTATCCTTGGTGAGAAAAGAGAGCATGGATGAATAAATTCTACTAAAATATTCAATAAAACACCTATAATACCATACATGTCTTAATAATATATTGATATTAGTTTAGTTCTTAGGTGGAGGCAATTATAGGATAACTTCATGACATAGTTTCTCAATAGTTGATCTCTGGTAGGGAAAACACAAAAGAATTTTTTTGCAATGATAACCTTACTTGTATTAAAAACTATGCAAGAATAAATTTAATAACATATTGAATTTTATTACAACTACCTTGATCATATTGACTATAATAGATTTAGGAAAGGTACATATATAGGTGAAAGATAGGCATGACCCAGCTTCCTTGTACATGTGGGATTATATTCCCTAATGACCTAATAATTCCTAACCAAGTTAAATAACATGTGTATGTAAAACCTATTAAATGGACTAAAAACCTACACTAATACCCACTTAATCATAGTTTAGGTAGGTATAAGAATTGGGTCTCGAGAACTAGGCTATCTGGGTACCTAAATACAATAAAAATATTATAAAGTAATGAAAAAGATAAACCCATAGTAAAAACACCCCATAAAAGAGTGAAAATAATAAGAGATGGATAAAACCCCCACTTAAAGTTATAACTCCCTGTAGCCACCATGTATCCTTAAAAGGGCCTCTCTAGAGTGATTATGGATCAGAAGTAAATGCAATGAAGAGTGGATCACCCTAGATCAATGAATGTGTCTACCAAATGCCTGATGGATCTCCAACCAAGGTATGGTTCTTATAAAGTTAATTTTAATCCTCATGAATAGTATATGAGCAAAATGATCCATGTAATGATGGTGCATTTGATCCATAAACTAGGTGGATATTCAATACTAAATTTCACCAACACAAACCTTATTAAGACAAGGTTTTCCTCTCAAGTTATTTTCCATAGAAAAATACCTAAACCGTTTTTTTAATATATATTAAAACAAATAATGATTTTCATATAAACTATTTAAAATAATAATACCAATTTGGTCCAATAGATTCCTAATAACTCCTTGATTATATATATAATTATTTGCATATTAAATTGATTTAAAATAGTCATGAATGTGATTTAAAACTAAACTAAAAGTGTTACATATGGAAATTAAAATAAGAACATTGAAAGTGAATAAATGTACTAGAAAAACATAATTGAAAGAGACACTATATTACCTTAGAGAAACTTGAATTGAGAAAACTCCATCAAAAGTGAGGGATATCCTCTTTGTTCCACTATCTCATCATGCACATACAAGCTTAATGCCTTCTTGAGGCCTTCATAAACATACTTCCATTTTTATTATGATAAATAAAAACTAATATTATTTGTAACTTGATTACTTATTCTTTCCTTTAAACACTTTAATTCATAAACCACATAAATCAAGAAGATTAATTGGTAAGAATCTCTCCCCTCTTACTATTTTTCTTCCTTATTTTTTTCTTATTATTTGGGTTTGTATTTATGTTATTAAATCTTTATAAAACCCCAATAAACTAAAATTAACCTTCAAGAATCTAAAAACTCCAAAAACTCTTCAAATCCCACATTCTTAGCTAAGCTCCAAAGTTCAATAGTTTTAAGCTTTGGAGTCCAACAGTTGGCACTCGAGTAATCCAAAAGATTCAAACAACCAACTTCCAAAGCCCATAAATTTTTCATATAACCTCAATATTGAGTTACATTTTTCAAAAATTTGACTATTTTTTTATAGGAATTCAAATATGGAATCAAAATATAATTTTAATACAAATAAGATAATGGTTTATCCCCTATAATAGAAAATAGTCTTTTCCTAAGAGTAATAAAAAGAGAGTTTCAAGTTACAATATCATACAATGAGAAAATTTTATAGTTGGTTGTTATAAAAACTAATAGGGATGATAAATATAATCAAATTTATGATCAATATTGGAATTAGAGGTGAATAAGGAATGTGTAAATCCTTATAACTATGTAATAGACAAACTGATATTTGAAGAGTCATAGATCAATGTACCTACTCCCTACAATGGCTAAAGTGGAAAAGAAGTAGGTGGATCAAGAAATAACACATCAATATATTTAATGTGATAAGGATATGGTGTAAGTGTGTTCCCATCACTACTATAGTCATATGTGTTAGAATAGGAGTCCTCGTCATTAACAATGTGCTCAAGATTAAAAATTTCATCAAGTCTATGTGAGTTTGATGAAGAAGAATCTAAATGGGATTCAAGGAAAAAGTGTGAGAAGGTATATAATTAAATATAATGATTTAATATTCCTAATACTACTATAGTATCACTATGTAACTCTCTAACATAAACTAAATCTAGAATGAACTCAACTCACATGTTCAGACCAAGGTGAGTAATCTTATAAAATGATAGAATATTAGTTGAAATTAAGGAATAATTAGATCATTATTTAATGTTACAACACTCACTTCAATATACCCTTCCTTGAAAACTTATGTAGAAGTGTCATCACCCAGTTGAATAGTGGACATGTCACATGGCTCTAATGAATTAAACTTTAACTATGAATAATCCATGTGATGTGATATACTAAAGTAAATAACTCATGTATGAGTCAAAGTTACAATTGTAAATATGGCCTTACATTTTACTTTATCCTTACCATATTCTTTTGCCTTTTTTTACCATTTCCATTTTCCTTGAAGGATTATAGGGTTGATGAACTTAGATTGATAGACTAAGGAACACCTATATTATTCTTCTCAAGAAGGTTAGTTGGGTGGTCAATATTATTTTTCAAACATTTTTTTTCATCATTATTTCTTGAGAAATACCCACATTTGATTCTATCTTTCTTAGGATTAACATTTGAAGAGGAGGTATCATTGGTTTATTTAGAGGTAGGAGGGTTTTGATCTTTTCCTCTTGATATTTTTTATTATGTTTCTTCTCCTTGTTATTTGAATCCTTCGATTTTCCATTTTTATAAAATAGAGCATGTAGTTTTGATGAATTCAATATACCCATTTGTATTAACTTATCTTTCTCCCAAGTCAATCCAATAACAAAATCATCTAAATATAGCATTTTCCATGTGGCCTCAAGAATAATTTTTATGGCATGAAAATTAGAGACAAACATAGAATAGTCTAGAATTAGTTTGGAGAGTGTATAAATAACCAATTGATAATATTTATCATATATTCCAAATTATTTCAACTACAATCTCAAAGACTTAAACTCAGAGAAAAAATATAGTAGGGTGTCAAAACTACTAAGACTTAAGCTTATAATCTCATTATCTAGTTCGTGAACTCTCATCACATCTATCTTCCCAAATATATTTTCCATTGTGGTTCATACTTAATTAATAATTTTTTCATATTCAACATGAAAGAGAAGATCATAATACATAGAAAGACATAATAATCTAAAGGCTTCATCATAATGGTTAAACCATTTAACTTTTTTTACATCAATATTTGGTTCAGTGTTAGTGCTCGTAGTTATGTGATGTAAATATTTACTCTTTAGATTGATTTTCATTTTATATTTCCATTCATAATAGTTAATATCATGAGAGGAGTTATCAAATTATCATCCATACTGTAGAGTTAAGTTTCCAAAAATGAAAATAAACCACAAACAAAATGAAAAGAGAAACACAATACCCCTTGAAATTAATTATGATAAACCCCACTAGATTTTGGATCTTTACAATTTTATTTATATTAAAAAATAGATAGATCTAAGGAGATGAAAATGAAAAAATAAGAACTTAAAACACTAGTTTTCTCAATCTAAGTTACCTATTAAAATTTATAAGGCTTTAAATTTTTGGCTATTAATGCCAATTAAATTAAATTTTAACTAAATTTGGAATCCTTCTTTTACTATAAAACCAATTATACTAAAAAAATAGGGATGGTAATATATAAACCAAATTTTTTTGTTACTTGAATAACTCATGCAGCATGAGATGGATCTGAGTAGATCCCTAGTAATAAATGCCAAGTGCAAGGATGGTGAGAGAAGGATTTAAAAAGAGGTGGGAATATTTTCATTATGGTGGGTATATTTAAACAATGAAACTATTTGAAACAAATGGTGAGGAAATACCATTGATCGATGAGTGGATGATAGAGAGGATATTTAACTGGTGAAGGATACTAGAACCATCTCCCAATCATATCTATGGTAGCATCAAATACCTCACTAAATTCAAAATGGTAATCCATAGGTATATTATCTTGAGGATGTGATTCAACAATCAAATGAGAATCCATTTGTTTGTTTAAGTAGGTGTAGTACTAGGTTGAAGAACACTATGAGTTATCTAAGAGTAGCACAGGAAAGATGATAACTCCATTTCTTTGATCCTTTTATCACTATCAAGGTTAAAAAAACAACATATTTGTACACCACACAAAGTTAAAAAAATAATTTAAACCTTTAGGAAGGGTATCTTTTCCAAACCTATAAATGTGAGTCTGATCACCATAATACCAACACATGGAAATACGATCTTAATAAATTACATGTAGAATACAAATTAGATATCAAAAACTATCTTCAACAAACAAAATGATGCTCATTACAATAAATTAGGTGTTCTGATACCATTAAATATTTACCAATAACTGATTTTTGGTAGAGTGAACACATAAGAATTTTAATGTAATGAAAACCCTATTTGTATTCATAACTATGTAGGAATAAATGTAATAATATCCTAAATGATACTACTAATACCTTGATTATATTGATTACAATAGATTTATGAAAGGTACATATATAGGTGGAATATAGGCATGACCCAATGTCCTCATACATGTGGAATTATCTTCCCCAATGACCTAATAACACCTAAGAAAGCTAAATAACATGTGTATGTAAAAACCATTAAATGAAAAAAAACCTAAACTAATAATTTAATATTTTTAGGACATAATTATATCCCATCATTTGAAATATGATGTCCTAAAATATTAACTTTATTTACCATCATTAAACATTTTTCATAGCTCAAAGATAGATGGTGTTGTTCATACCTAGTCAACACTTTTTTCATATTTTATAAGTCTTCATCAAAAGAGTTACCATGCATATTAAATTCATCCATATATACCTCTACACACTCATTGGTTAGATATGAAAAAATAAGAAGGACTACTCTTTAAAATGTGGTTTGCGCATTACACAACCCACAAGGTAACACCTTGTATGAAAATGTTCCCCAAGGACATGTGAAGGTGGTTTTATCTTGATCTTTAGGGGCTATTCTTATTTGATTATACCTACTAAATTCATTTGGGAAGTAAAATTATTTCTTCCTAGTTATATTTTCTAATAATTTTCCAATGAAGGGCAAGGGGAAATAATATTCATTTGTTGATTTGTTAAGTAACCTATAACCTACATATATCTACCATTTTCCATTTTTTGTAGGTCATATCACTAAGGGGGAGACCAAATAACTATAAAAAATTGGCTATATAAATGTAATGTGTAGTAACTTTTCAATTTTAATTTCCATAATGTCTCTTAATGTAATATTTATCCTTTTTTAATTTTGTCTGATTGGTTTTACATTTTGTGTCTAAATATAGTGAGTCTATACATGAGGATGAATCCATTTTGTATCACTATACTCTAAATAAAATGGAATTTTTTATGTGTTTGTAGTATATCAAATACTTTTTTTTCTATCATCAATCAACCAAATATTGATATTCAATAATTTTCCTAGTTGTATTGCAATCTATTTTATGTCTAAATGGATTGAATTGAATTGCTTGAATTCACTCATCATGGAGTTTAATGGGAAATTATGATGTTGAAACATGTGAAAGGTTGTAATCTCCTTAAATAAAGTTTCACCTTTAGGGATGAATCCTACCAAATGGAACTTAAAATCTATAAAAAAAGGTCTTTGGCTACTTTGTGCCCAATTGACCTTACTCTAGTAAATATATGGTTGACTTGCATCTTCATCATGAGCATCTCCAAAGCTAGTTTGATAAATCTCTAGAGCTAGTATTTTATCCTTTGGAGCTAGACTAGTGACCTCTAGATCTAGAATTTTGACTTATAGATCCAGAATTCTCACTTCATCAAATTATTCTTCTCGCTCATTTGCATGATTTTTCACTATAACCAATACTAAAGAAGAAACTTTATTACTATTATGATCTATTTAACCTACCAATATGTGATCAAGGTAGTCTAATGATAGGTTTTTAGTGGATATAGGTAAATTTTATTATCTTTTAATTTGTTTGAGTTAGTCATGTCACTCGACTTACAATCTATACAAGAAGCTACTATGGTAATCCATGGTCTTTGTAGAATCAATGGATATCCTACTTTATTTGGTTTTGGTTGAAGTATAATAAATTATACATGGTATTCCTATGATTCTTCTATGATTTGAACATCTTTAATGACCCTTTCTAGTTTAGAAATTGAATAATTAATCATATGCAATAACATGGATGTTGGTTGTACCGTAAATAGAGATAATGATTTCAACATATCATAGGTCATCACATTTATGAAAACACCTTGATCAAATAACACATTAGATATTTATTTCTTTCCAATTGACATTGTTATGACATGACTCCTAGGGTCACCATACTTTGGTAAGGTGATTTTTACTGATAGAAGGTCAACTAGGTTACCATATACTTGTATGATCTTAGGATAATGTTTTTTTATACTTAGAGTTTTGACACATAGTTATTTAATGATTATGTTAAGTTTAGGAATATATATATTATGTCTTTTAGTAAAGGGATCTCAATGTTTAATTATCTTAGTTCTTGGACTAATTTTGACTCAACCTTAGGTGATGTTTCTTTGAGTCTATTCGGAGATGGTATTTTGACAAGACAATGGGAGGATTGTTCTCTTGAGTTATTTCATTCCCATATATTTTATTATTAGAAAAAACTTGTTCCTTCTTTTAATTAGGTATTTATATGATGATTGGTAGGGAAAGATTGGAATTTTTTTTTAATGTAATTATTTTTTTTTTAAATTTATAACATTTATTCCCATGGTTCCTTATTTTTATAAATTATGGATAGGAGATATTTACCTATTATTATTTGGTTTAGCCACAAAATGAGTATGTAATTATGGTTGACTTACTTGGTCATTTTTATTTTCTTGGGGCATATTGGAAGGACTAAGTAACAAGGCATGTTGTTGAGTTGGGTATGATCTTTGTTGATTGAATGTTATATGAGGTATCCATGGATATTGGTTTTGTTGAGGCATACATAGCTATTGGTTTTTATGAGATATCCACTCTTATGGAGATAGATCTTACAGTCCTAGTTATTGTGGAGTTGGTGGAATAACCCATGGATTGATAGGATCCATGGGAGCAAACTGATTTGAAAAATAATTGTAGGAAAAGTTTTTCCCTTATCTCTGTGAGATATAATCAAGCTCTTCCTTTAGTTGGGTATTTTTATTAAGGTGATTCTTTAGGATAGGAAGTATATTATTTTTTTGGTATCCTGATCCTTGTCAAAAATACCATATACCTCTATCTTATCAAGAGGATAATCATGAAAGGCATATTTATCTCTACATCTTGAGAAAAATATGTCCAAATATTTAGTAGTGGATTTTGATTTTGCTTGTATTCTATATAGTGTGGTATTCAATTATACCAAGATGTCTATTTATATGTTTTAAAACTCTTTCATGATTTGACTTACCTCAACAAGCCCTTTTCCTAATTTTAGTTTTCTAATCCCAACCCTCATTTTTGAGTAATTTATATAGAATTTTTCAATATCATTGAGACTAAGTTTGTTCACATCCCTTTTTCCCATATTTTAAGGATTCTCAAGAATCATCATAGAATATTTCAATAGGATTACTTTTCATAGTTCCTCATCTAACATATATCTACATCATCTATAGATGAAGAGAAATTGATCAAGGTAATCCTCCTTATTTTCATCTATTTTTTAATTCTTTCACAAGAGTTATTATCTTATTACTTACCCTATAGAAATCCTAATAATCATCTAGGAATTAATTTTGTATTTCATCCCACGTATAGATGGATTTTGGTTGTAATCCCATAAACCATCTCATGGATAAATCCTTAAGTGTGTATGTAAATAGTTTCAATTTCATATTATCATTCTTGTAGTCATATACTTGATATTGTACATTGAATTCAAATAAGAATTGACCTGGGTCTTTTATTGACATACCCATAAAAGTGGGTAATATGGATATGGCTATGTTTTTCATAAGATTATTCTCATATGGGTTTGAAACAATAAAATAGGTAAAGTGTCTCCCTAGGGGAGGAGCTCTACCTTATGCATAACTTCCTTGTGGATTCAAGATATTACTGATGTTTTCTCCCATATCTTCCAAATAAATGTTATAAATGGTTTTTCTAGGTGGTGTGGATTCATCAGAATACACTATGAGGCTACTTGATTTGGATTCAAAATTTGGTTTACAATTCACTTTATCCTAGATTACTTTCTATGAAATGATGTACAACTTTTATGGAAAAATCTCAAGGTTCACATGATAATAATTGTAATTATTCTTCAATAGTTTATGGTTCTTCCTCAATGTTTTTGATAAAGTAAGGTGACAAACCAGGGGCCGAACTCTATATAGTCAATAGTTTATGGTTCTTCCTCAATGTTGTGTAGTTCTTTTCATACGTATTTTTCCCCTTTCATATTTTAAGTTGGTATTGCTTATGTATTTTTATTGGGGGATTTCATAATGAATATACCTTTTGATTCTCTAAGTCTATTCATACATATAAATTCCTATGCTTACTTAAATGGAAACTATAAATTTTCAACTTTGGCCAATTTTAACCCTAATGACACTTGTAAATTCCCTATAAATGATGCCAAAAATGATGAAGGTCTTTGTATCCTCTTCATTTAATCAACTCAATTTAGCTAATGTCATATCAATGTAGGTAGTGTCTAAAGGGTGTATACGAGAGGGAATGAAAAGGTTTGGCTAACATTATTTCTAGTGGAAATTAATTGATTTAATAATATTAAAATATTAGAACTTACACTATTAAAATCAACTCAAACCTTAATCTATTTTTCTTGAAATTAAATCACACTTTGCTAAATTGGAAATTGTTTGTAATTTAAAGTTTAACTAAATCAAATCAAATGCTAGAGAGAAAAAATGTAGTAATTTAGAATGAAACTTTAGAATGGAAGTTATGAAAATAATAATAATTGAAAACACACACACACACACACACACCTGTAGGTTAAAAAAAAATTGGAATAAGAGTTTCAACATATAAAACTAGAAACACACTTTGCAAAATATAATTAATATAGAAATACCAAATCAATCCTTATTCCTTAGAACAAGTGGGCCCTTCATCCTCTTTATAATGGGGATTAAAAAAGTTATGAAACTCTTGATATGTAAAATTCAAATTATCATTGATATAAAGATAAGTTATATAAATCTGGATACAATGATATTTTTTTACTACAACAATTATCTCAAAATTAGATCTATTCCACACTTATTCTTCTAACCAAAATGTTGTATGATAAATACAATGTTTTAAAACAACTTGTAAAACATGAATTTACAATCTAAAAAATATAAACAAGATATGTTATTACAAACTGATGTCCATTCCACTTTTCAAAGAGAAAATGGTGGAAAATGCTAGATCTTAGAATTTTCATGATATACTTACCAATAATTAGTTAAAATATTTGAAATGATGATTTTTTTCTTCATTATATAATAGATCTAGAGTATATATATATATGTGTGTGTGTGTGTGTGTGTGTGTGTGTGTGTGTGTGTGTGTGTGTGTGTGTGTGTGTGTGTGTGTGTGTGTGTGTGTGTGTGTGTGTGTGTGTGTGTGTGTGTGTGTGTGTGTGTGTGTGTGTGTGTGTGTGTGTGTGTGTGTGTGTGTGTGTGTGTGTGTGTGTGTGTGTGTGTGTGTGTGTATGTATATGTATATAAAGGTTACTTGTATTCCTCTCATTATATATATATATATATATATATATATATATATGTATGTATGTATGTATGGATGTATGTATACATACACACATACACACACACACACACACACACACACACACACACACACACACACACACACACACACACACACACACACACACACACACACACACACACACACACACACACACATGTATGTATGTTTGTATGTATGTATGTATATATGTATGTATGTATGTATGTATGTATGTATGTATATATGTATGTATGTATATATATATATATATATATATATATATATATATATATATAATGAGAGAAATACAAGTAACCTTTATATTTATATAAACTACTATTTTTAAAATGTCTATATTTATAATGTACAAAACATTTCCCAAAAATATACCAAAACATATTTGATGGATCTCAAGATCTAAATTGATGGTATTTTGTCAACCTATAGATCTAGTTATGAAAACCTCTAGAGATAGTTCTAACAACCTTGAGATGTCTACTATATGTTTCGAATGCAAGACTAATGACCTCTATATCTTTTTTGGTGACCTTTGGAGCTATGTTAGAATGGATTTGTCAACAAGACTCTAGAGCTGTCTTCAAAGTCTACTTTTTAGTAGATATTCATGTGTTCATAACATATTTGTTTGTTTTTCATACCTTCACATACAATTTTTCATATTATTACACACATTTTTTATAAACTAATTGATAAAATGAGTAACAATGACTTTCAAAGGATAAATAAGACAAATATCTCATTTTCTACTCTTAATGTAATTATGATTTATAACATTATCATAAAAATTCCTTTTGGGTGATAGATGGATGGGAAAAATGTATTTTTTAGGATATACTGAGGCATATTTATGCCCCATCAGACACACCTACATAAATAAAATGAAATGAAAACACACACATGATATAAATGAACTAACTAAAAAATGAGAAATTAAATCATTGAATCCTTATGAGTGGGCCCCACCTCAGTTAGATTGGAGATTGACTCCCCTCCTTGATTAATTTATTATTAAATCAAATAAATATTATTAATTTAATTTTAGCATCAAATGTAATTTCTACAAGTACCTTACAATTTTATTACAAATCTTCTTTCAAATAATATTCTTCTTTAATTTCATAGTTAAATTGAACTTCATTAACTACTTGTAACATATATATTTAATCTTAAAAAGAGAAGGTAGTTATTTATTTAGATGTATCAATATATAGAGGCTATATAAATGAATCTATGGTTATTCCCATAGTGAAATAAATTAAAATAATTCAAACAACTATCCTAAAAAATTAGAAAGAAATAAAAATATATCTTAGGAGAATAAGACATTAAAATAAAGGGAAATAAATAGAAATGCTTGATCCAATGAAGGATGAATTATTAATATAAAATATGACCTTGAGTACCCCTTTGAATTAAAATTATTAACTCTCATAATCCTAAAACCATGGGAGTTAATTTCTCAAAAACATCATCTAATCATCAATCTGTCAAAAGTGTATACACATTTACTATTATGGATGATGCATAGTTTCTATGAATGGATTAAAATGATACAAACATTGATATAAGTTTAATAATTTCTAATCATGAATTTTTAATGATTTATCCAATTCTATGGGTAGCTCACCTAGTTCACATGAGTTTATATTTACCTGAGGTTACAAGCTATCAACAAATTTAAAAGATCTTTTATCTTATCATAGTTATGAGTATAAAAAACTTGAAAATAAGTATATTATAAATTATTCACATGAAATTATTAATATGAAATAAAAAATAATTATAATATATACTATTTTATATATAAATCACATTCTCTAAAACATACTTGTTGGCCATTTTAGCCGACATTCCAAGCTTCACCTAGACCTATAGAGAAGCCTAACAAGGTCCCAATTAAGGAAAGATCAAATGGATTATAAGAAGGATTAAAATAATAAATGGAGTGATAAAATAAGGTCCTCATGATGTTCATAAGAATTTAGAGCAATGAAAAAAATGGACAAAACCTTAAGAGTTCATCATAACCCTGAAGGTTGAAAGGAGAATGAATTTGGAAAGTTTAAGGAGCTAGACCATCACCAAGATGTCATGTAGAAATGAGCAGCCCAATTCCGTTGTGTATTTTATAAATTTTACTCAAGAAGCCTCATGAGACAAAATATTATAGTGCCTTATATTCCTTCATGCCAAGATCATATCTTACAAAGTTCATGCCTTGGTGAGTTCTCTAGATTGAGTTATAAGCATTCAAAGTTAAAATTGTAGAATGGAGAATTCACACTAACATCAAATTTGAGCTTCATAAAGTATCCATTTAGATTCAAAATTCATTAAATAAGCCTCAATTTGGACAAGATTTAATGATTTGTGTGATCTCACATTCTAACAAGTAGATTTAATGGTTTGTATTAGGGTCAAATAGGTCAAAAGGTTCATGGGTTAAAAGCCTTAAAGAGTTATAAGTTGGATAAGATCTAATGGTGTGTATCTATTGAGAAGAGATCTAATGGTGTGATCTCAAATGAAAAGAAGGTGGGTCCAAGAAAAATGATAATCAAATGTTTAATCATACTAAAGATCTAATTATGCATAGTTACTAATAAAAAAGTGGGCCTAATGAGATCTATGATACATGTTCACTCATACATCTTGATCTAATAGTGTGAGTAAAAGTCAAAGAGTTAGAGGATCTGGATCAAAGTCCAAAATTAATTCATACCAAGATGATATATGGTGCATAGGGGGTCAAAAATTCAATATATAATAGTACAAATCTATGGGACCAATAAGAACAAGATATTTTAGAGCAATCTGATTGGTCTGTGTTAATATTCAATGACCAAAGTTGAACCCAGGAAGATTTGTTATTAGAATTCAAAGGAGCATATTTTTATCAATATAAGAAAAATCATGGAGCTAAGTTCAATCATCATCTATTTTAAACTAGAGATAACATTTTGAAGGATGCCAACAAGGTAGAGATGTAGAATTCAATGGATTTATTTCCATAACTAGCTACATGAAAGTAACCCTTCTTTCCACTCTTGTATGCCATGATGAATGAGTGAAGAGTAATTAACACTAGGACAAAACTCTAATAGATTGATATAATTATTTTAACTATATCAATTATAGAAATCTTTTTATAATAACTTGATCTTGCCATTAAAACCATAAAGGAACATCAATGAGGGAATAATGTAATGGTTTAATGCTTTTAAGTGACTCAAATCAATCAAGAATCTTGAATGAGCATAAATGCAGAGGTAGTTATAACTATGGTTCAAATGGAGTTGAGCTCATTGATTCCTTTTTTAGTACCAAAATCTCACTCTTACTTCCCTTTCTTCTATAAATATAGAATTTAAGCTATTGATGAAGATCCCTTAGGTTAGTATGACTAAACTCTACTAAAAATTATATTTTACACCTCTTGGAGTAATTATAAAGGAATTTACAATGTTTATCATCTGTGTCTAGTATTTTGTGTGTGATCAATATGCAAAAGTTGTCTAATATTACCTTTTTAAGTTTTATTTCAACCTAAATACTAAAAAAAATTCCTACAGGTCATATAATGTACATATATTTGATGTTTTAGGTAGAGGGTGGACTATTGGTTATAAGTGCCTTCAATTAGTCCTTGTCTTCATTGCCCCCATCCTTAGTAAAATTGACCTCTATGTGAATTAATGTTATTTGGAAGCTATAGTAAACATTTCATTAGTTCTATGTATATCCCATTAGTGTACTAATTAGTTCAATATTGAGAGTGGATCTTTGAACTTTGATGCATCACCACATGTTAGAATAGGTTTACTTTATGCAATATTTTGACTCTTTTCACCCCAACTTGTTTAGGTCTTAGAAAAAGAGGTCCAAATTATCATATATGAGGATATATCCTCATTAAAAACCCTAGAGGTCTAACCCAAACATATGTAATACACAATCTAGGGTCATTCCCATGTTGGACTATGTTTGAAATCAAAACTTGAACATTTCTATTTTTAGCTATGGGTGTAGCCTAAGTCTCCAATAGTTTTGGAATGCCTAGTGGGACCACTTATTCACACAAAGTGAATCATTTTTAATTTTGAATAATTTTCATGCCTCTAAGATTTGTCATAATATCCTCTTCAAAATTCAAAGATATATATTTCTTTGAGCTATCTTTCTAATTAATAAAGAAGAAGAAAGCCTCTTAGTTAAATCATACACCTACACCTTTTGTTGCCCCTATTTTTACACAAAATCCTCCTATTCAATCCAATATTTTTCAACCACACATTCCTATAAATCCAATACCTTAGATGGATGTTCCCATAAGATAATACTTTGTGTCATTCAATGGTGGTAGTCCTATGAATCTTACTTAATGGGATGATATTCTAGCCTCTGCTTTGAAGGTTGTTCTTTATTTTATAGGGGAAAATATAGTTAATCCTATAGAACACATTACATATATTTATAACCTTTGTTTAGTGCATCATGTGACTTAGGAAAATGTAGCAATGAGGTTGTTAGTAACTTCTCTCAAAGGGAAAGCATTTCAATGGTACAAAGGATTGGCTCCTACATCAATCAATAACTAAGATGAATTTGGAGAGGTCTTATGCAAGTACTTTGAGGACAAAATTGTTCATATTTAAATGGTGGTATATATTAAAATAATCAAGAGATTTAATAATGAATTCATGATGGATTTAAATTATAGGTTCCAGAAGACTTGGGATAGAATTCCTATAGTGATCAAGCCTAAATCCAACTATGTTTTTTTGTACTATCTAAAGGCTCTCAATTCAGATGTAGTTATGATGACTCAATACTTGGGAGGAAAAACTTTAATTTGATATTTTTAAATAGAAATAAAGTCTAATAATTTCCTTATACAATTAGGCAAGTTGTCCCCAAGGCCACCAATGCCTTTCTTTTTAGAGATCGACCCCCCTGCTCTAATTATTGCTCCACTTCTAAATTCAACAAATTTATATCAAATAAAAGGTGATCAAGATGATAGGCTCGGGAATATATAGATTATTCTTAAGAATCATAAAAAAAAAATTGTTATAATGAAAAAACAACAAGCTCTACCATACAATCCATATCAAAATACTAATGAAAATTATTAGTATAATAGGCCAACCTATCAATCCAATTAGGACAAGGGTAGAATTCTTAGTTAAAGATATGTAATCCTAATACTACAAGTAATTATAGATATATTTTTCCAACTAATAACAACTATGATTAGGAAAGGCAATGGAACAATTAGTGGGATCAAGCAAATAACATGGTAATGGATCCAACTGGTGAGAGCTCATATCAATCTTATATGCAGTAGAGTTTGATTCCTCCTTCACATGAAAACCAACCACCTTCTCAGAATAAGGAAACCTCTATACCACATGGATACATTCCTTCATTCACTCAAGTATAAGTACAAAATCAACAAAGATAAGGTAGTGGTAAAGAACCTACTAAAACTACATTTGTGAACTTTTATGAAGGTGAGGATTCTTTTGGGTACATAACAATAAATCAAAATCAAAATATGTCTAATGTTGATAATTTAGTTATAACCCATACTAGTTCTAATAAAAGGGTAATTTGTGATGGTTTAAGTCCTGAAAAGTCATCTCCTTTTCATTATCATCCACAATAAAGGACCACCATTCATGAGATGCCTCAAAAGATATCAAATCAGTAGATTCAAGATCTAAAGGGGTAGAATGTGAAAGGGCCTTTCATCCCTCAATTAACACAACATCTAGTATCCCATCATGATTTTAAATTGTAGGCAAGGATATACACTTCTCCACTTAGTATTATGGATCATATGAAGAAAGCTTCAGTATCAATTCAATGTGGGATACACTGCTAATCCCAAGATAAAAGGATTATCTACAAGAGGATCTTTCAAATCTCAATATCTCTAATAGACCACCTAAAAAGGAAAGATTAAGTGTTTTTATAACTAAATATAATCCATTTGTTGAGCCTTAAGATCCTAAGGTGACTAAACCTCCTCCATTCTATATTTCAATTGTCATAAGAGATTGTCTTGTCCATAATTATATGATCGATAATGGAGCTAGTAATTCTATCATGCCTAAATCCATAGCTAACAAACTAGGGCTAAAGTATTAATCTCATGAAAAAAGAGGGTTAAAATTAGATGGTTCTCCTAATAATATTATGGTCATCCTTAAAGGTCTTAAGATTTTACTTGCTTCTTATCCAAATTTCACCATTTCATAAGATATAGTTGTTGATTTACCTCCATACTTTACATTATGCCTATCCAGGGATTTAACTACTAAAATAAGAGGTTAACTTTATTCATATTAGTTATACATGATTTTTAGAACCATATATGGAACCAAATTCACTATAATATTAGATCTTATTTCTATATTTTATTTTAAACCATATATGCCAAATATGTCTAATATGAATTGTAGTATCTTAGAAGAAGATGAGGATACTATTGATCAAGGAACTTATAATCCACTTGAAGGCATACCAGATCTAATATTGGATGAGTGGGATATTTATAACAATGGGTATGACCCATACAAAGGTATTTAAGAAGCTAGTTTGTATGTCTACTGCATGAATGTAGAAGCTAACTCATTACCTAGTCTCACCAACTCAAAGTAGGATCAAGAGGGAGTATGGAATATATACTTTAATGGGTCCAGATAAAAAAATGGAAGTGGAACTAGTGTAATTTTGTAATAACTCAAAATCAAATTTATTATTCTTTAGTTATATTTTAATTTAGTTTTACATTAAATACTATAGAGTATGAAGATCTTATTCATGGCCTTCAATGGGATAGAAAGATAGGTATTAAGCAATTACAGGTGAAAGGTGATAGTGAGTTGGTAGTGAAATAAGTGAAAGGGTTAAATAAATTAAATAATACCTTCTTAATTGCTTATAAACATAGAGTTTGGGACCTCATGGAATATTTCCTAGCATTTGATATCTGCTCCTTTTCTAGAGGAGCCAATCAACATGTAGATAGACTTGTTGCCATAGGATCACAATGTGATATAGTGGACCAGATCAAGGACAATAAATATTAGAACTAGATAAAGGTTTTATGTAGGCCTTAAATTCCAAATAATTAGGTAATTTGGAAAGTCTTTGATAATGACAAATAGATAGCCTGTTTTCTATAGAATGAGGAAAAATATTGCTAAAAAAATCAAAATAAATTACAACACGAACATAAAGATCAGATTATGCAAGATTCCTAAAGGTTTAGTAACTTTGGAGATCATTTTAAATGGAGATTATCAACTTATAAAGGATAAGGTAAACATCTCTTCCAAGGAAGAACATTATGATCAAGTTCACATATCTAAAGGTAAGCAACTCAAGTGGGGTAAAGTGAACATTGAATTTGAGAGTAGCTTTCATTTCATTATGTAATGAGTACATAGATGTATTTTCTTTGGAATACCATGATTTTAAAGGGTTTGACCCTAGATTATCATAACATACTATTGATCTTGAACATAATGCAACACCAAAAAGATAGAATCAAAGGTCCATCAACCCCAATGTTGAAATTCTCATGAGAAAGGAGCTTACCAAGCTGATTGAGTCAAGTATAATATTTCCTATCAAGTACTCAACATGGGTAGAAAACCTTGTACCAGTGAGAAATAAAAATGGAGAGATAAGACTATGTGTAGACTTTAGAGATTTGAATAGTGTTACCAAAAGACCACTACCCTCTTCCTTCCATGGATAAAATCTTTCAAATGGTATCAGGTTTACAAAAGTTCTCCTTATTGGATGGGTACTCAAGTTACAACCAGATATTGGTGAAAGATAAATATCAATATAAAATAAATTTCACAACTAAATGGGGTACTTATGCCTACCAAAAGATGCCTTTTGGGATCTCTAATATTTGAGCCACTTTCCAAAGGGCAATGGATGTTGCCTTTCAAAGTATTTTGAGTGAAATGGTATCATTTTATCATGATGACATTAATTTATTTTCAAAATATCCCAATGATCATATAACACACTTGAGAGTTATTTTTTATAGATGAAAATAATTTAGAGTTTCATTGAATCCAAATAAGTGTATCTTTTTAGTGCATAAGGGGAGACTACTTGGGCATCTAGTGTCCAAAGATGGTATTTCTATTGATCTAGAGAGAATATAATCAATCCTTACTCTATCACTACAAAAACATAAGAAAGGACTGCAAAGCTTTTTAGGCAAAATTAATTTCATCATAATATTTATTCCTAGATTTGTAGAACTAGTAAGGCCACTCACTCAAATGAAACATCAAGAATTCACTTGGAGTAAGGAGGGTAAGAGAAATTTTGAATCAATCAAAAAAGTAATCAGCCAAGTTCCTACTTTTTTTAATCTAAATTTTAATAAGGATTTATTTATGTATGCTTTTTCCATATCTAGTAAAATTTCAACCATGCTTATGCAACATAATGGTGAAGGTTTAGAGCAACCCATTACATTTTTAGTAAAGCTTTAGAAGACTATGAAGAGAGGTATTCTTTATTTTAAAAGCATGTACTTTTATTTTATAAGAGGTTTGAATAAATTCAAACATTTGGTTTCAAATAATAAGATTATATTAATGGTAGCTCATCCTAGTGTGATGGATTTCATCCTTAACATAAACTTAAGTAAAAAGAGAGATGGATGGGTCACTAAGTGCATGGAATATGATATTTAAGTGAAGATAAAAAAATATGGTATGAGGTAAATTATTGTGTGAACATATTTTTTTAATATGTGAAAGAATAAAAAATATGGTTTTGACACTTCAATACACCCAATAAGAAGCTAAAACTACTTCTTTGTCCAGTTGGACACAATACATTGCTAGATTTCTTCAAATAAGAGAATGTGCAATGGGCTTAGATGCATCAAGGAGAATAAATTCTAGATTTAAATCATTACCATACATTATAATTGATATATTTATTTTCAAAAAGGACATCAGAGGTATGCTTTTAAGGTATGTTGAAACTAATCAATTTGATAAGTTTTTTGGAAATTTTCATGATAGTCCTTTTGGAGTCCATTTTGCAGCCAAGACCATAGCTAAAAAAATCATTAGAGATAGTTAATTTTGGCCTAATTTATTTAATTATGCACATGCATGGGTTAAGAACTATACAAAGTGTGCAATGTTTATAGGTAAACATAGACTAGTTGTTATGCCATTGAGGCCTATTCAAGTTGAGCAACCTTTCATGCAATGGGGTTTGGAATTCATTGGCATGATACATCCTCCATCCATTATTGGTAATAAATGGGTCTTGATAGCTATAGAATATTTCACTAGGTGGGTGGAAGCAGTGCCTTTGAAGGAGGCAAATGAGAACTCTATGTTTGAGTTCTATGAGAGTCTAGTCACCCATTTTATAGTACCTTCCACTATAATATTAGAAAATAATTTGGCATTAAAAAATGCAAAGGTATGTGAATGGGATCTTTAGTAGGTTATTTATTTGACATATTCATTAAATTACTATCCATATGGTAATGGAATATCTAAGTCCACTAACAAGAACTTGATTTGGATCATCAAAAGAACACTGGAAGATAATTAGAGATATTGGCATACAAAGTTGAAGACTAATTTATGGGTTGATAGGATCACCTCTAATAAATCCATTGGTCATTCAACTTATCTCTTAGTTTATGAAAGAGAAGTAAGGATACCTATATCATTAGAGCTCCCAGCTTTAGAGTTTTCACACTAGCTAGAGCTTCTAGAAAGTGATGCAATGGAGGTTAGGATGAATGAACTAAGAGAATTGGAGGAGATAAGATATGATGTCATGCATACCATGTGGTCTAACGAGAAGAAACTCAATATTCTTTTTGACAAAATAAATTCATCAATAACATTCTTTTAAGGTGACATAATCCACAAATAGGATGAGGACCATGCAAAATTAGGAAAAAACTCCAAGTTTGACAACCTTTGGAGTGAACCTTATGTCATCACAATTTGCAAGGAAAGCAATGCCTTTGAACTTGATAGATTGAATGGAAAGAGCCTCCCCATCCCTATTAATGAGAGGTATCTTAAATTCTACTATTAATTTGATCTCATGATCTTTGTACATAGGTAGATAGGTCTATCTTTTCATCTAAGTGCTTTTTCACTTTGCTTTGTTTGTTGTTTAGTTAGTTTTTTGGTCTATTTTGTTTCTTTCTTGTTGTTTGTGAGTTCCCCATTGCTCCAAAAGTGATTCAAGAATAAATAAGAGTCCTTTTTTAAAGTATTACCTTATTCATTTATTCATCATGAGCAAGCTTGGCCAATTACTAAGTTCCATGACTAGTAGGCTGGTCAAGCCAACTGAGTCACCAAAAATGTTGCTCATTTTTGCCCACATACCAAGCTTCACCTATAACTATAGAGAATCCTAGTAGGGTCCAAATTAAAGAAAGATAAAATGGCTTATAATCAGGCTCAACATTATAAATGGAGGGATCCAAGTAGTTCTTCATGATGTTCATAAGCATTCATAGGCATGAAAAGTATGGATAAAACCTTAAGAGTTCATTAGAACCCTAAAGGTTGAAAGGAGGATGAATTTGTCAAGTTGAAGGAGATAGACCATCACCAAGGTGTCATGCATAAATAATCATAATATGTCACTTATATATTTTATAAATTTTTCTTAAGAAGCCTCATGAGCTAAAATATTATAGTGCCTTAGATTCCTTCATGCTAAGATCATATCTTACAAATTTCATGCCTTGGTGAATTCTCTAGCTCAAGTTATAATCATTCAAAGTTAAACCTGTGGAATGGAAAATTCATGCTAATGTTAAACTTGAGATTCATAAAGTATCCATTGAGATTAAAAATTCATTACATAGGCCTTAATTTGGATAAGATCTAATGATGCATATAATATCACATTATGATAAGTAGATCTAATAGTTCATGTTAGGGTCAAATAGGTCAAAAGGTCCCTTGGTTAAAAGCCTTAAAATTCTACAAGTTGGATGAGATATAATGATGCATATCTACTGAGTAGAGATCCAATGATGCAATCTCAACTGATAATATGATGGGTCCAAGAAAATTGATGATCAAGATTCAATCGTACTAAAGATCTAATGGTGCATAGTTACTGATAGAAAATTAGGCCCAATGAGATCTATGGTACATGTTCACTCATACATATTGATCCAATGGTGTGAGTGAAAGTTAATGATTCAGAAGATTTGGATCAAAGGAGAATGTTCATTCATACCAAGAAGATCTATGGTGCATGGGGGGTCAAAAAGTCAAGATCTAATAGTAGGGATCTACATGACCAATAGAAAAAGATAGTTTGGAATAATTTGATTGTCCAAGTTGATATTTGATGGCCATATTCAATCTCAAGAATCTTCTTATTAAAATTCAAAGGAATAAATTTTGACCAAAATAAATAATAACATGGAGTTGATTTTGAGCATGGTCCAGTTTAAACTAGAGCTAACATTTCTAAGGATGCCAATAAGGTAGACATGTATACATTAACATCTTCATTAATAGAAATAACTACATGAAAGTGACCATTCTCTCCACTCTTACATGCCATGATGAACTATTGAAGAGCAGTTAGTAATAAGATAAAACTCTAATAGATTGATTTGATTATTATAACTACATCAATGCCAAAATTTAGCTTGGAATAACTTGATCCCACCATGTAACCATAAGGGAGATCAATGAGGTAATAATGTAACTATATAATGGTTTGAAGTGACTTAGATCAATCAATAAGCTTGAATGAGCATAAATGTAGAGGCAGTTGTAATTATGGTTCAAATGGAGTTAAGCTCATTGATTCTTTTTTTAGTGCCAAAATCTCTCTCTCTCTCTCTCTCACTTCCCTTTCTTATTTAAATATAACCTTTGAGATATTGATGAAGATCCCTCAGGTTGGTATGAATAGACTCTACCAAAAATTGTATTCTACACCTCTTAGAGTAATGAGAAATGCATTTACAGTGTTTATCATCTGTGTTTAGTATTTTATGTGTGCTTGATATGTAAAAGTGGTCTAATCTTCCCTTTATATAATTGAGTTCAACCTAAATACTAATTTTTTTTGTTATAGGTCATATAGTGTGTTATAGCTTTGATGTCTCAGGGATAGTGTGGACTATTGGTTATAAGTGCCTTCAATCAGGCCTTGTCTTTATTACCCCTAGCCTTAGTTAGTCAAATTAACCTCTATATGAATTACTATTTCTTATAATCTATAGTAAACATTGCATTAGTTCTATTTGTATCCCATTAGTGTGTTAATGATTTCAATCTTGAGAGTGTATATTTGAACTTTGGTGTATCAGCACATGTTATAATAGGTTTTATGTTATGCAATATTTTGACTCTTTTCACCCAAATGTTTTAGGTCTTAAAAAGAGAGGTCAAAATTATCATATCTGAAGATCTATCCTCATTAAAAACCCTAGAGGTCTAATCCAAACATAGGTAACCCAAAACCTAGGGTCATTCTCATGTTAGACTAGGTTTGAAATTAGAACTTGAACACTTCTATTTTCAGCTAGGGTGTAGCCTAAGTCTCTAATAATACCAAATAATATATGCAACATGGATATAATTTATAATATTTTAGACAAATTCATAGGTGAGGGACATAACAACAATAAAATGGAAGGGGTTTTTAGGATAAAAATATATGAGATGAGGTAAAATTATTGGCCCGTCACTCCTCTAAACTTATATTATTTCACATCCTCATGAAACTATACTAGTCACCTTAGATTAAAAGACTTCCAAAACCCTTCTTCATTATTTAAACTTGTCTCTCTATCCTCTATTGCAAGTTAATACACATGAGATTTCATTATTAGAGTCTAAAATTATATGGTTTTATTCCTTGTCCATAAATGAAAATGAATATCCTTCATTTAATTTCATAAACACCATTTTTTTGGTGTGTTAATGGCCTAGGATGTCATTTGAACATGAACTCATTTCGTGGCCTTTTTTGGATTTGAGGTTCGTTTATTTATCTAGCTAGGTTTGGCATGATTAACCTATAAATAAGTGTAGGATGCATAAACAAATTATTTTTATGATAATTTGGGTTTTTATAAAATAAATTTTTAACTATCGATTTTATCAAGAAATGATGAGCCATTGCTTTTGGTATTCCTCTTTGAAATTTTCCAGCCATTTTTATTAACAAGCTTATAAAGAGGTTATGCATGATAATTTGAATATTATGTCTCAAATGGCTCAACATTTTAAAATGAAGAGTGTAAATTAATGAGTACCTACCATCATAAGCAATATATCTCATAATGAACAATGTTACTTCATCCCATGGTGAAGGTAGGGAAAGTTAACCCGTTCTTTGAGTAGTGACTGTGAGTGCCTCCCCTATTTGGTAGAATTGATTTCTTTATTCTACCAAATTAGGTTTTATTGGAGACCATCTTATCCATGTTTTTAGAATGCTAATAACTTATGTAAGTAGATATTATTACCTTTTTTTAATCCCTTCACTTCAATAGTATTACCATAAAGATATTGAAAAAATTATTTTTTTATGATTTCATTTTACCTTCATAATTTATTGAATAAAAATAACTAACCAACATTCTTAAATATAATTATAATTTCTAGACTGTTCATAAGAACTATATGATCAAAGGGATAATTCCTTAATATATTTCCTCCCATCACTTTTAGAGAGCTCTTTATTTTTTCTATATCAACCAACCTTGGGTTATGTAAAAAAAATTATATTAACCTAAAATGATATGTGAAGCACAATTGAAATGTTCCTTGCATGTTGTTTAATATTATTGTTTTTAGTAGAATAGTCATGACACTTCATCCAAGGAAATAAATACCATTTATTGATCATTATTCCCATAACTTAGGCTCGACACTTTTTCTCAAGTGGAATGAGGTGAAGAAAATAGTATCATTTGTGATATATTCTAAGTGAGAGAGATGATGAGTTTTATTGGATTGGGACTATAAAGGCTAAAATAGTGGGTGATGAAATGTATAAGGTGAAAAAATGAAAGGTTATGAGAAGGAATTCATATTAGATGGATGGTGATGTGAAGGAATGAAATATTCAAGGTAAGTTAAGTGTTACAAAAGAGGGTAAGTATGACATCTAATTATCAGTAGTGTCTTAAATGACACAATTGTATAATTTTAATGTTAAGATAAAAATAAATTAATATATAAATAAAATTTAAAATTACCTATAGTTTTATTGATTTAATGATAGAACAATGATACTATAGAAAATAATGGTAGTAGGTACATTAAAATGGCAACATGTAAACCTCAAGGTAGTGAAACTAACTAATGAAATCAACAATCAAGCATCTCGAATAATGAGTAATAATGGAGGATGACTTAAAGTTGAAAAGAAAGCTATCATAGTTTTTTAGAGCAAGAATTTCAAAAAATTTGAAAATACTTTGGTGAATCATGTGGGAATGAAATGAACGTCATAATTATGAATAAATAGGTTATTAATGAGAACCAAAGATAATAGTATTGCTAAATATTTTAAAAGAATAAACATTAATCATGCAATCTTTAACATGTCAAGGTAGAAAGAACTAGTAGGTGTTATAAGATCAAAAATGAAATAGGAAATAAAAAGGAAAATAGGATAGTGGTGGTTACAAGTGAAAAATTAGGACCTGTAGTTGTTATGCAAAGTTAATTTAAGACCACAAAGACATAATAAACACATTTATATACAAATATAGGATTGTTGGGAGCAATATGTAGTAGGGTAGCTAGGTATTTGAAATATAAAAAATGAAGAACATGGATCCCAAAACTATTTAAAATAGGAATATTTATTATTTTTAGTGAGAATGGTGTTACTCCATGCACATGTAATGGTGGAAATATAGTCTTATAGCCTTTTAAATAAAATATGCAATGGAAAATTGAGGCATGTGATTGTATATAAGATTTATGAAACAATTTTAGAAGGACTACAACTAAAAAAGACATGAAACATTTTTATTTTATATTTTCTCCTTGATCAAAAAGAAAAAATATTTTCTAATCAAGGATTTTTTTCAATACTTATTTAGCCAATAAACTAGTTTTCTAACCAAGACTATCAACAATGCCCAAGGGTTTTCATTGTTGATTTTTTTTTTAATTTTTAATTTTAATGATATTTTTTAGAAATAATGACATGATTAAAATTTAAGAAGGGATTATAATATATCCTCTACAACATCCAAATAAACCTGATCCTTTAGGGCTTGAATGAATTCTTCTTTAGTTTCAATATCTTTATCTAACATCTATTAAATGTTAATCCATTTGAATTTATTTCATCTTGGTTTGCATGTAATTGTGAAGCAATGTCTAGTATTCAAGTGAAAATATCATTATTTTAGTGAATCCATCATGCCACAGTATTATCAGTTGTTGACTAACCTATAAGTGATAGGGATTTGCTTGATAAAGTTTATTAGAAAATGTGGTTTTCCCCATATGCCACCATTTATCACACTAGAGGTGTATGTTTTTGTATCTATTTAACAAATATGAATGTTGGGAAGAATTTTCTATAACCAATTTGTTAGAAAACTAGGAGATTTCATGAAAATCACAAAAAATATGTGCATCATCAAGTTGTGTACTCTGTTCATGAGATGTTAACTATGAAAAAAATTCCAACCATGAGATTATCTATTTTAGGTTTGTCTAGGATAGTAATATTAAATTATTTAAATAATAAAAAAATATAAAATAGTGAAACCATTGAGATTTAATTTTTACATGAGATAACAGATGGTTGGATAATAAATATGCACAAGAACCTACAATATATTGATGAAAAAATAAACCTATTAATAGTGTATATTATATACACATAATATTTTTAAACTTGATCAATTATTGATGTTTTCTCTCTTTTAGGAACCCATCAAGTCTCAATCTAAGTGAATGCCTTAAAGGGTACACTAGGAAAGGGGTGGGTAAACCATTAGTGCTTCTCAAGATTGTTGTCCCTTATAACATAACTTGAAACCTACACAAACCTCTCCTATAAATTTTTCTAAGATTTGACACCTCCTTTACACACACCTCCAAGTAATTCACTGCCTTAAATAGCCCTTACCTAAGACAAAACCTCTTCTTGACTTTTACTAGAATAAATTAAGAATATGACAACCTTATATTAAAAATATATGAGCATGTTACAATATTAGATCATCCTCAATTGACCTAGTCTAGTACCTAACTAATTTAATTAATTAAATTATATAGGTTTGATTGGGATGACTTTTTCAATTAAAAATTTATAAGAGTTTAGGGTTATATCCAACTATATATACACATTTTTTTTCACCATCTTAATTATAGAGAGACAAGGAGTTAATCATTATTTGTGCATCTAATTATCCACCATTTTAATTGAGGATCCATTATTTAGGGTTTCAATACTAAACTTGGAGATATGAATTTTATCTTATGGAGAAGTCTTTTGGATGCATAGAAGTCATTTAGGCTAAATTTTACCTATATTTGTTATCTTAAAAAATAATAACCTCTATTGAAGCACCTTAGCCTAGGGAAAGATTGAGGCTCGATTATTTTGTCTTCAAGGTAAGTATTCTTAAATCTTGATCCTCTTTATTAAAGTAGATAGATTTGCATTTGTTTTCTTATGAATATGTTTCTCTCTCTATGCATTAGGATTACCTATACATTGACTTGAGTAGAGTTCTTATTTACATGTTTAATTTTATGTTTGTTACCCCTATTTTGTACTATATGATTTAGTGAGCACTATATTAGATTTTTCTTTTCTTTTTTATTTACTTATGAATAATAAACATAGGACCTAGCTAGGGTTATCACATGGTGTTGCTTGAATAGAGGATTTGGAACCATCTCTAGTGATATTATTTTGGTAAGAGACCCCTTGGTTAGGTCTGGTGGATCCATATTGGTCATGACCCTAATTTTCTAAATGTACCAATAAGTGGAAGGGCTAGTGTGATTTATCTTCTTTGAGATAGGATTGATTTGTAGATTAGCTTCACTTTCCCTTGTATACATTCTAGTGAACCTGAGATAAATCTAACCCTTGCAAGTTTTCCTTAATGCCTTAATTTATTATCATATATTATATATTTTTATTTCTATAGTACTATATTGAATATGTTGATATATTCTAACATTACGTGCATAAGTTTAACACACAATCACTATGATTGACTCTATATTTTTGTGTGCATCTCATCTTCAACAATAGGTAATTGGATCAATTAGCTTGACTTAGTTTACTTATTTACATACAAGTTTTTAGACCTAGTTGACCCATTCCACTCTATTAGCAAGATAAAATTCATAATCTAAATAACACAATATAAAAATGACAAATTCAACATCCTAAGAAATCATTAAGTTCAATCTTACCTTCTTAGTCTTTTTTTTGTTTATTTATAGTCCTATTTTCACAAATTTTAGTCTATAAAACTATAGCATTACAATGAACTAGGATGAATACATATACATACATAATTTTATAGATTAATTTCCTATCTTAAGACTCAGTCAACCTATTCAACTATGTTCTGGCTCTTTCTTTAAAACACAACATTGAACCTATCAATTTTTTAATGTATTATTTTCATGCAAGGTCCCCTGAATCGATTCTGTACACTTCAAAAAAAATAATTAACTTATCTTGTTAGTAATTAATTCACTTTTAATTTATGTGGCTTTATTTCTTAGAGTAACACATGTAGACTAAAAATGATGTTTGTAATTTATTGATTTAATCAGACTATTTTTCTTTTTCACACACTTCCAAACCACATAACATCAAAAATCATACAAATTTTACCTACTTGTATTTCATCACCAAGGGGGAAGCCAACTTGGTTTTATATCCAAGTATAAATATGTGGTTGATGGTATATATTATCAAATCAACTAACACCCTTATTGTTATAGTATTATGAAGTGAGGGGGTAGGACCCAATACTAAGCTAGTGCCATCACCAATACATATCCCTTTCAACCTCAACTACCTAAAACCATCTTTAGATTACTTTTATCATTCTTTCTTATAGCCAACTCTCTATCACATTAATTTCAAAAATTATTATAACTTAAAAATTTTAGGAATGACCACTTAGATTATCATTTCTATTTTTTCTACTTACTCTCTGATAATTGTATATTGTATTTTAAAACTTGTATCAATCAACATTAGTACAAGGTTTGTGTTGTGTGCAACAATTGATTAAACTATATTGATATAGTTATTTATGTGTTTCTTTAAATTATTTTTCATAATAACACTAGATCATCTATAGTCATAATTATCAAAACCTACATATGCTTTCCTTTAGAACATAGTTGATCTACCCGATTGTGTCTCTTACAATCTCTATTTTATTACATAACATAGTTACTCAGTTCAATGCAATCTCCTAAATATTGACTATTTTTTTTAAATTCAACATAAAATTAACCTATCTAACTATATTTATTTCATACTATCTCAATTTACCATCTACAAAACATAGTCTCCCAACTCGACTATCTTTTATAGCTTGTTCTATTTATTGTCCTAAAAGATAGTACTAACTAGTTTGACCCTGTATTGTACAAGTTGATCTTAATTTTAAAAAAAAAATTATACCCTCTCCATCATTAATTTATTTATTAAGGATAATATAAAATTAAACTAATAAAACATGATGAGTTTTACCAACCCTAATAGATTCTCTAAAACACATCTTGTAGCACCCACTATGGATCAAAGCAATATCCATGTTACCACCCTATACCACTAACTATGAGACTCCCCCCCATTAATACTCAAAATTTAACCCTTTATTTTATTTAATAGATGAGCATAATATTGAATACAACATGTAAATTTTCATCTACATTAATGAAAACCCTCAACACATAGGAAAAAATACTACATCATCTATAATCTCATGATGGGACTTCATATAGGAGAACCCCATTCACCTCCCCTACCTTTTCTAATAGATTTGGAAGAACCCCTTAATTTTCATCCCAGTCTTTCCCCTCTATATTTTCTCCTTCCCACACCATGAAATCATCTTCTATGTCTTATTTAACCTATGTGCCAAGTATTTCTACCAATATGGTAGGTTCAACTTCTAGTGGACTTGTTCAAAACACACACATCCTTAACAATTCTACCAATTATTATTTTTATACCAATTATTATTTTTATACCAATTATAATAATGATACTAGTGTGACATATGCTAATACCTCATCACACACCCATATTGCATCACAAGATCCTCATACATCTCATAATACTAATGCATCACATGCTATGTCCACTAGCCAAAATGCCATCCAAACTAATCAATTTTTCTTACAAACTCTTAACCAAATTCATAATTTTCAAACCAATAAGTAAAATTAAATGATACAAATCAAAAATCATCTCTACATATCTATAACCAACCTCAGTAAGATTCAAGAGAATCACAAAATCCTAATGTCCCCCACCCCCCCTTAGGGATTCCCATGGTAACCATATATCACAACCACCAATCATAAATAAAAAAATCAAACATTTAAAAAACAAACCTATAGTACCTCAAATTGATAACATTGACATATGAGTTATCACCCCCACCATCACCTATAATGGATCTTCCAATCGCACCTTGCACTTAAATTTTTTTGGTAACCTTTATAAAGAATGAGTTAAGCTTAATACCTTCACCACTACTAAAATATTATCTAAAACACTCTCAAAATATGATTTATATTGGTACAATCAACTAAAACCCCACTCTATCACTAGCCTAGAAGACTTGGTCAACTCACTTATCCAATAATTCCAAACTAGTGATCTTCTCAAAAACAACATATCCCATTTTATAAATTGCAAACAAATTGAAACTAAAATGGCTCAAGCCTTCTTTAAATGATAGAAAAAATTTGTCTAAAAAATGTGATCACAATATGGTAGATTTCAACCTCTTCCCCCTATTTACTAATGCCTTGCAACACAAATTACAATATCAGGTTAGGACCTTCTCTCCAAAACCTTAGAAATAGGATCTTAACCAATCCAAATTAAAATAATTCTTCATGTGTTAATTTAAACAACCTCAACCTAAAAGGGGCACTCGTATGATCATTAAAAGTAAAAACTATCATGTAATCAATGATGGTGTTATCAACACTTATGACACTATATATACCATCTAAGTTAGTACTCCAAATAACACCATGGAGTGTGTTCCTCCCCATAACAACAATCCTACTTCCATATTTTCTAAACATATCCACGCTAATGTGAAAAAACCATTAGCCATAGTAGAAATTAAAAAACATCTCCCAAAACCTCTACCATGAGATATTGACCCTACTCTCCTTATGAAATCATGGTATAATCCAAACAATTTATATTGTTTTTATTCAAGTTGGTGCCATTATCATTAGACTCATAGGCAACTACAAAATCTTTCTATGTATTTTATTCTTCATGAATGCCTTATTCAAAAATTTCAACAAGCTTATGACATAGATCTTAAAGCTCATTAAATGCAAAATAAAAACCAAGCTAATTCTCATCTAGCTATCTACAAGGATCCCCTTCCTAACCACCAAGATAACATCAAAAAATCTACTCTTAATAATAATAACACCATTAAAATTATTATAGACCTTACCACCAATGATAAAAATAAGGTTAAAATGATTAATATGAGAACTTCTCCTTGTCATCATAATTTCATAATGTAATTATTGTTTGAAATGAACATCCCTCTTCCTCCTCCTATAGGACATGAAGCTACCTTATATGGATCCAAATATAGTATACTTAAACAATGTTAAGATTAATCCATCCATGTTGATGAAATAGTGGACATTTTTCTCTCACTTAAGTTCCCTATCTCTTTCATGATTCCCGATGAGATATTGCTTCATGTAAATGATCCTCTTATATTCATTATCATCTAAATTAGTGATATCCAATTTAATTATGATTTAATTGATGAAGGTTTAGGCACTTGTGTTTCCTCCCTTGACTTCACTAATACACTTAGATATTTCAAATGTAGCCTCAAATCTACATGTAAAAAATGCTAAGTCTATGATAGAAAGACCATTCCTCTTCTCATGTGTGTTTGGATTCCCATTACCATTCCTCATGTTACCATCTATTTGAATGTTATGATCTTTAACTTTCTAATTTATTATAATATCTTACTCATTTGACCTTGGACTTGTTGTATGATAGCAATCACCTCATTTGCATGCCAATTTGTGTCAAATTCCCTCACAATAGAGTTATTTATAAGATTTAAGGGGACACAAACCCTTAAAATTTTAAATAATTCCAAGAACATAATGTATTTAAAATACCCACACTTGAACCCTTACCTAGTGTCCCATTTTGGGAATCCCAACACTTCAAATATTCAGTTAACTCCACTCGAGGTTATAATGGTCACCCTAAATTAATTGGGAGTATCCCACCTAACCTCTTAGAATATAATGATGATGAGCCAGATGAGATAATCCTAAAGATTAAAATCTTTGGTAATTCACCTCAAATCATCACCTAACTTTCTCCTTCTCTCCAACCTTAATTCCATCAGTTACATTTTGAGGACATACCCATTATCTTAAAAAAACTAGACACTCCATTCATCATGCTTCCTTTGATGACAAAATAATTCCTAAATGTACCATCAACTTTCATAAACATGTTATGATGATGGTTATGATTTAGACCACATATTATTATCTATATTATTCCAAGATATAAATGTTAAAGTTTTTTGATATCGTTCTTCTTTATTTCAATATTTTTAGTCTTCTTCTATCATTCCTTAATTTATAGCACCTAATATTAGTTTTTCCACTATTATTCATAGGATAAATATGGATCACTCACATGGTACACCTCAATTCATAGTAGATACCCTCAATAGTATACTCATGGATCATGCCATGACAAGACCTTATCATTTTTCTAGATCGATAACCCTTATAGTCTACTTCTTCTAGAGATGCTAGTCACTATGCTTAGGCCCACTGCACAACTAGATTTACCTTCAGATGAGCCTAGTTTAGTTTTTACTCTCTCCCTATCCTTCCTTGGTGATGGAATCATTACATTACCATATCTTGATCCCTTACCTACACAATGGGCATATTAGCCTTATTGTGATATTCACAAAGTAATTAGTCATTGGATAAAATATTTCCATTTATATCAGCATCCTCAGGATTCTCCTTCCACACCTTTAGCTAGTAGACCCCCATAGTATAATAATATATGTATGTGTTACTTTCATGGGATAAATAATAACTCTTATACCTATATATAAAGGTAAATTAAACTAATTTATTAATCAATCATAGCTCAAAAAAATAAATCCTACTTACACTTTGGATTATTAGTGCGTTAGATATTTAGGGTCATGACCAAGATGTATCTGCTAGACCTAACCAAGGAACATCTTACCATAATAACATAACTAGATAGGGCTACAAATCCTCTATTCAATCAACACTATGCAATAATCCTATCTAGGTCCTATGTTTTCATATTCACAAAGTAAATGTAAAGGAAAGTAAAGTCTAATCTAGTGCTCATGAAATCTTTTAGCACAAAGTGGGGGTAATAAAAATTAAACATGCATAAAATATATATACTCATGTTAATGTATAAAAAATCATAATTCATGGGAGAGAAATACAAATTCAAATCTATCTAATATTACAAAAGAAAAACAAAAATAGAAATACTTACCTTTAAAGACAAATCCACCAAGCCTCTATCTCTCCCTTGGCCAAGGTGTTTCATAATAGGTTATTGTGGTATGTAAGGATAAAAAGGATAGGTCATCTCTAGGATACATGACTTCTCTACATATTTAAAAGACTTATTCACAAGACAATATATGTATCTCTAAACAAATTATTGAAACCCTAATTTATGTTCCTCAAGTAGAATGGTGGATAAGCAAATACTCAATTTAATATTCTTCTTCTTCTCTTCCTTATAAATGATAAAAATGGATGTGTATATATAGTTGAATTTAACCCTAAACCTTTATAAAATTTTAGTTGACAAGGTTAACCTAATTGACTCTATATCATTATTTCCTAAAAATAAGTTAGGTATCGGTCTAGGTCAGTGAAAGATGGACTATACTCATAATATTATCTTAACAAATAAGATATAGGGTTAGCCTAGTCCGATAGTGTAATACAAACCATAAAAAAAGGAATTTAGGCTTAGGTAGGTGCTAATGAAGGTGGTGAAATACTTGGAGGAGTGTGCAAGAGAGAAGGAAAGGATTAGGAAAGTACATAGGAGAAGATTGTGCAAATAGTAAGTGGTGGTATAAAGGATAACAATCCTGTAAAGTACCAATGGTTTACCCACCCTTTTCCTAGTGTACTTTTTAATGTGTACACTCAGAGAGATTGATACTCGATGAGTTCTTGCAAGAGAGATAACATCAATAATTGATAAAGTTTGAAAATATTGTGTATACATATGCCCCACTTGAATCTCATCATGTGTCATGTAAGTGAAACATGAGATGGTGCTTTGAGAAAATAACATAGCAACACATAATGCTAAAGTGAAATAAAATGTAATAATAAGTACGATAAATAAAAGGATAGAATTTAAAAAAACATTCCTTTACCTACCTTAGTGTTGTACATAAAAAATGAAGTGAAATAAAATGTGAAGGTGTCTAATGTAGAAAACATTAGGTGAACTTGTATAAATTAGTGAAAAAGAGTGAAAAATCCATTTTTTTCAAAAATATACATGTGATATGTGAAAAGATTCTCTACAATGTCAATATTCTAAAACATCTTGTAGTTTAAAAAAAGAGAATAAAAACAAATATATGGTAAAAATATAGAATCTAATGGTAAATAGTTGATAGGTAAATAATTTTGAATAGTAAATATAAATAGGGTGAAAAATAATTCATTTGTTATTTTTACTATTCTGAGAAAATAGAGCTTTAAAAGACCCAGTTTGATACTAGAGATCAACCATGGTGAGGAGATGGTATATGAGATGGGGAGGATGCCTAGCGGCCACAAATAGTGTAACATAAGTAAGAAAACATGAATTTAAAATTTTGAGTAATTTTATTTAAAAATGAGTTAAATATAAAAAATGGCTGGTAGGAAAATTTTAGGCATTGAAACTAACCCTATGAATTTTTTAGGTAGACTAAGGGCATAATGGGGTATTGGGTAGGAAAAAATTAGAGCAATAAATGCCTAAGGATTTTATGGAAAATAGTTAAAAATCACTGTAGTGAAAGAATTGAGTTGACATGGGTGAGTTAGTTCATAAGGTAAGAATAAAATAGGGGTTGACTACATAGCAATGACTGACATAGTATTAAAAAGTGCAGTTGATTACATAATAGTAGGTTGATGTAGTCTAAAATGAAAAGATGGCTAATTTTGTACGTTCTAGCCAATGCAGTTGGTAGTAAGTAGATGATATAGTTTTCTAAAAAGATTCAACTATGTTCTAGAGGGATGATGTTGTATGATAGAGATAATAAAGGGTTTATTTAGTATCAAACAAGATTGGAAAAGGGATAATTTAGTATCAAATGGGTTGTTTGTGTAGAAAATAAAAAAACATAATAAACTAAATCAATCCATCTGATAAATTAGTTAATTTGTAAATTGTTGAGAATGTATTTTAATTATTTATGATATATATATATATATATATATCTAATACATTCTTTTTTGTTTGATATTATTTAGATAAAAAGTATATATTATAACCTGGTAAATGCATCATGGATACCAGATCTATTGGATCATTTGATTGACATGGCTAGAGCTTGAATGGTTAGCTTGGGTTTTGGAAACATCATGGAGATAAGATGGATCCCTTTGATTGTTTATCCTTATCATGTTCTTAAGATCATGGAAATGGTTAATCGACACTTTTTGATGAGAGGTAGATGGGGACACCATTCACTTGGGGATTAATTAGAGGACATCCATGCAATGCTTAGACTTTTAATAGGTAGGACATCAGTGATTATTGATACACTAGAGGTTGAGGATGAGAGATGAACATTAACCTAGTGGAATACATGCTTAGATATGATTCACCAAGGTTAAGGATGACATTATTCAATCTTTATATTATGGCCATTACCAACATCTGAAAGGTACTGATAGGGCTTGTGATAATACTAGTATTATGTCGTAAGTCAGATGAAAAGGTACTATTGCATGTAATAGCCTTATGTCAGTCCATATTAGATTAGGGAACACTTTATGATTTTGGGGTTGTCATCTAGGTACATCTCATGCATGATATGTACAAGATGTTGTTTAAAAGTTAAAAGACTATAGGATAAGTGATTTTGCATAGTGCGTGTATATATGATAGGTTCCCCATATATTGGCCAATTGGGTTACCCCATATAATTGATGATAGGTTATTTTAGGTATTATGTTCAAGATAAGACCATGTAGTGTGTTCCATGCCCCTTGTGCTAATGTTATAGACTATCACATGAAGGGAGATAGTGTGGCAGCCCTAGACTCACATAGTTGTCATTTGGCCTAGTTGGTCTACCATTGCAATAGGGTTAACATGGGTGCATATCATGGGCCACTACACTTCATGAGTAGAGCTACATCTAGTGGCATGCATACTGGTATAATTTAAAATCCTCCATTTAGAGGCTCATATATTATCTCTTATTTATTAGGAACAACATGATAAAGATCTGAGATGGAGAGGAGGCAAACGGGTACATATGGAGATATTGGAAATCAAAACTTAGTGTACTATACCATGGGTTAGTCAAGTAGGATAGAAAGAGGTAGTGGATCCATTAGATATAGTAGGAGGATATTTTATGGATGTGGATGAAGGAGCACATTAGGGACTAAAGTAGAGGTAGTATATACCACTATGTCTTCATCATAGATGGAGACATCATTGATGTAAGGAGACACAAGTGATTTTTATTGCACAAAGGGACTTAGCATCCACTCTAAGACACAACTAGTCTATAGAGACACCCTTGAGCATAATATCATGGTGATATCAAGTGATGACTCCTAGGTTTACATTGGTGTAGAGGTAGCTGATAGAGGATGTGCTTAGTGGGAAAGTAGATAGGGAGACCATGATTAGTGAGACTAGTACTAATGAGAAATGATTTAATCTGATTTAAGCTTTTAATATATAACATTATTTATATTATGATCATGATAGATAGATTGATCATATATATATAAATGATCTCTATTTCATTTTGCTTTTGTAAATCCTATGATAGAGGAGATCAGATGGGAAGGCCTGGTTATGGTTGGGCACCATGACATTTTGGATGGGGTGTTGACACCATATGACCCTACTTTACAAAACCAAAATGAAATGGAGATCATATATATATATATATATATATATATATGATCTTTATCTCATTTTGGTTTTGTAAATCCTATGATAGAGGAGATCAGATGGGAAGGCCTAGTTATGGTTGGGTACCATGACATTTTGGATGGGGTGTTGACACCATATGACCCTACTACTTTGGATATTCTTGAGGTGCCATCTTCCTCAACCTAGGTGAGCTAGTTTATATTGGAGAGATAGGCCAAAATATAGTTATAGGTACACAGTGATGGGATAAAACCATCGATAGGGGTTGGAATAGGAGATTCATAGGCCTAACATACCCTAGTACAATAACAAGTCATTCACATGGTGACCACCATCTAGCTAAGATAGGTACATACCTAAGTATCCAATCTATAGGGATAGGTTTCTAGATTGAGATCCTAGACTACCTCATAAAATGAACTATTTAGATAGGATAATCACAAGCATTGATGGGTAGTGTGGTGAGGCCATGAGATAGACATGATGGATCCCAACCTTAGAGTTGGAGATATTGTATTGTATTTTGTTTATTTTTATTTTTATAAAACACATGACACACACACACACACACACACACACACACACACACACACACACACACACACACACACACACACACACATTGATGTTGATAGTTGTATTTATCTCATGATTTGTACCTATATTTGGATGTGGATGTATGGATATATTTCCTTTCTAGAACATGTATTTAGATTTTGTTGTATATGGTATGTAAAATATGTGATATATGTTTTCTTTCTTAGTATTATGTGATACACATGCATGGTTAAAAAGAAACAAAAGGCAAAAATGATTTTTAAAATTATAATTAATCAAAAAAAATGTAATATACATGATATCATGATGGAAAATAAGTAATAACTAAAGTTGACTAAATATAATAAACCAAAGATGGTAAAAAGAGACAAATGTTTATAAACCATGGAAATATTTGGACCAGTAAAATAAAATTCACACTATATCACATTGGGAAGTATAAAAATAAAATGGAAGGCACACAAAAAATCAATGTTATAAAAATAAAAATAATTAAGTCAATCAATCATAATAAATCACATTGGGAAGTATAAAAAGAAAGACAAAAACGTAAAATGAAATTAAATTGATTACACTAATTCAAGCTAAGAAGTATGAAAAATTTAATAAAGTGGTTGTAAGCATACATGAAATCAAAAAATAAGAATATAAAAGTGAAATATTAATTAATTAAATATAAAACATACTAAATCAAGATGGTAATCATGTCAATGATGTGTAACTCATAATCAAACACTACTTATCTCAAATTTGACACATTTAATTTCATTGTGACTTGGTTATAGTAGGATTTAGATATTAGAATATTTTGTGAGGAGGGCATGATCTTATCCATGGTATTACACTAAAAATCACAAAGGTAAAACTAATGAGGTGAAATAAACTATGGGAATGATTTTTAAATTGTGTTTGTAATGTGGTAATTTATGAGGAAGGCGTAGTCCTATCTATAGTCTCAAATTACAACTCACAAAGGGAAACCCTAGGGGGAATGATCAACTAACAAATAATATTTCTCAAGGGGAAATATTAGGAATGTTATAATGAAATAGGGAAATTAAAAAGGAAGGCATATCCATTTATGAGAAGATCTTAGGAAACATGAGGCATAATAGGTACAAAAGAGAGACACTAAGAGTCTAGTGACCATCAAAATACAAAAGATGCCTACTCACAATAAGTGCAAAGCTTTATAGGCCAATAGGTGAGATATTAAGATTGAATCTTTTTTCTATATGAATAAAGAAATTAAAATGGACCTACCTTCCCATAACATGTTCCCAATTCCTCAAGACCTCTTATAAATCCAATGATCTACTGTGAAGATTGGGTACTTGTGCGAGAAAGTAGGTATCACTAAAAGTTTTTTTAATTCTACTTCCCCAATATACTAGCCTACCACACCCCAATGGACCTTGAATCTATCATGAGGCCAATTATGGAGTTTGATCTTTGATTAGAAATAGGATATGTGTTATGAATCATGTATTTGAGTGTGATTTGACTTTTGAAATTGTATGTTGCCTTTTGTATCATTGCCTTTTGTTTAAATGATTTGGATTTTATTATTCCTCCTCCATATGGATTTGGAATAACCAGCACAAGTAATAAGAGTGATACACATTAATGAGCTTTAAACTTTGGTTAAAGGAAGCTAAATATCCAAAGATATGAATAATTAAACACTTATGTTTACCTATCAACCAGTGTGTAATTTCAAGTTTTAATCATTTTTATGATTATTATGTGAATGGAGAAAAATAAATAAAGGGAGATCCAAATTAGATCAAAAAAATAGGATTACAATGATATTTATTGTTTGCTAAATGATCATATGGTAAATAAATATTACTAAGGGGAATAATGTTTTTATAACCAAGTCTCAATAATAATTATCTAATTAGTTGAGATAAGGTAGCAAAAAATTAGGAGAAAAGACAAAGACATTCATGAAAGAAATGAAATCATAAATATAAACATTTAATTATGGAAAAAATGAATAGAATCCATAAGAAAATATGAAAGAAAATGAAACAATATACAACACATAATGCATAATATAAAGACTCATGTGAAATAGACAAGTGAAACCATATTTGACACAATCAAATGATATAATATGTAAAAGTGGATCACAAGTCTAATCCAAAATAATAATGAATAAAAAATTGAAGGAACACCATGTTGTGTTCATAAAAAATTGATAAATTTATCCAAAAATGTTATCCATGACATTTTAAATATCTATATGGAGATGGATCCTAATGATAGCCAGAGTCTCATCTATCTTCATGGAAAGTTATGAAAATACCTCTTTGTTAAATATCGTCAATAGAAAATGTAGGCATAGATGAAGGATCATGATCATAAGGGATCTTGTACATATAATATTTAAGGAGGAAAATATATTACATAATAGGAATGGTATCTTTAGAATAAAAAGGTAACACTACTAGTGGAAAAGGAGACACAGGTGGGGAAGAACGTGCCATATGAAAATAAGGGGGAGCCTTATTGCATGGGTGACATATGTAAAGAGGAATAAATGGTACATGTATCATTAGAAGTTGATGATGAAGGTGATTTTAGAGAATGCAACAATGATTGGTATGATGGGTACCACACTAGTGCTAAAGACAATATACCTCCCCATATTTGGGGATATACTTAGGTAACAACTTGGGAGGAGGTATAGCCTTATCTTTAGGCTAAGTAAGGGAGGGATGAAAAGTGTTAATATATTACCAAAATTTACAACAATGGGTGGAATAATGACTATCTATTCTATGGAAGTAACATATATGTTTGTTAGTAGACTTTGGGGTTCTACTAATGAAAGATGTAGAGTGGTAAGTTAGGTAAGTATGATATAATAATAATTATCAATTCCAATGACTTATAACTTTTTAAATATCATAATAAAGTTGATCAACCCATTGGGAAGGCATGGGATCAAATTGTAAAAAGGAAGAAGGCCATCACCAAGGGAAGGTAAGGTTGGTGTAGATATTGGGTTGGGCTCATCTAAAGTTAAAACAAGATCAGACATAAGAGAGGCTCAGTTGAAGGTAGAGTGGGAGTAGGAACCAAACTAGGCTTAATTGAGGGTGAGGAAGGATGTGAAGAAGGCTTAAGAGTAGTAGCTAAATTTTATATGGGAAATAAGCTAGAAGTATATTAGTATATATCAAATGATAAGGACCATTCATGGTAAGTTCCATGAACATGATTCTAAGAGGATCTACTGAAACTAGAGGTGTATTATGTGAACTCTCCATATATACCCTATAAAAAAGAAGAATACTAAAATTAGGCACTTCAAAATAAGGAATACATAAGATAAATGAAATTATTATAATAAATAATTATGATATCAAATAATCTTAGTATTTATAGCCTAAATAATTCCTCTTAGAAATGGATCATCTAAATCTTAACCATCATCATGATTTGGTGTATGTAGGTTGATGATATAGGTAGGTATGATCTTTTAATCATAATTTTCATGGTGAATAGAATGTATTGTCTTGGTTAAAACCATACGTATATCATCAATAGGAGGGTGATAGGAGTAAGGTTTTAAGGATGAAAAAAATTGGCTGATGAGATGAAGGGATAGATCAAAATTTTGGATCTTGAGGCTAATCTCATTTGGCTCATCATGATAAAAATATAGGATTTTAGGTGGTATTTTCTCAATAATTTTGGGGTGACCATTACAACCTTGGGTAGAATTTATAGGATAATTAAAATTTTGGGATTCTCTAAATGTGATACAAGGCAAGTGTTTAAGGATATGAATTTTTAAAACACCATGTTTTTGGAATTGTTTGAAATTCTAAGGGTTTGTGTCTCCTTGAATATTTTAAATAACACCATTATGATGGAATTTGAAACATTAGCATGTAGTTAAGGTAACATCCCTCATACAATGTGTCCAATGTCTACCAAGCAAGATGTTATAAGAGGGGAAATTTAAAGATCATAACTTTCATGCAAACAATAATAGGAGGGATGGTAATAAGAAATCACATGCAACTTAAAGGAGGAATTGTCCTTATATTGTAACCTTGACATGAACTATGTGTGGAATTTATATTACACTTAGAATATCTATGAGTTTTAATGAAATCTAGGGAGGCAATGTAATTACTTAAACCCTCATCAATCTAAGCATGATTAACTTGGATATCACTGATTTAGATGCTAATAAATAAGGGAAGATCATCCATGTGAATCAAAATATCATATGGAATCATGGAAGTGATAGGAAACTTAAGGGAAAGAGAAGTTTACATTGTTTCATCAAGATGTATGGACATCTCTTTGCATTGTTTCATTATACTATCTTTGAATCTAGACAAGGTAGCTTTTCATTCTAATAGGGGAGGAGGAGGGATGTTCATTTCAAATAAAAATTGCATTAGATAGTTGTGATGATGGGGGAATTTTGCATTATTTCTAGGAAAGGTATATGATATGGGAGATGAGAAAGTTCTACAATGGGTCCCATTCATCATAACCTATGAGGGGATTACTAGATAGAGGTGAATAATATTGTAGGAGATCCTAAGAAGGAAGATTAGAAGTGCAGTAAAATTTGTGTTGGTATGATGTATTTGGTTTAGTTTGAGGATAAATAGTTTGATTATCTTTGGATGGTGGGATAGTTTATTTAGGTATTTCTTGTGATTGGGTTGAAGAAATACTATTGGAAGTTTTGGTAATGATGTCTATAGGTGTAGATGTTGGGGGAATAGTAGAGATAATGTGAGAGGTATTATCCAATTGAGATTTTGAATGTGGTTCTTGGAAAGTGACAAGGTCCTATTTCACTAACTCCATAAGATTAGATTGTGGAGAGTCTTGAATGATATAGAATGGTTGATGGGTTTGGTGCATGTGTTTTGGATTATAATCAATAAAAGAAATTACCCTTTGCATGTTCATCATATTTAATACATTTTATTAATTAGTGAGGTCTATAAGACTTTAAATATTATTGCTGGAAGGAATAGGATTTTCATTCCTATCTTGATATTTTGGGAGAGGGTCTTTCTATTTGGCAAGATGAGCACTAGTTTGATTTAAAGCTTGATTTTTGTTTTATGTTTTATGAGCTTTTAAGGCTATTTAAAATGATTTTTGGAATTTATGGAGTGATTCATGGCCAAGGTTTTATCTAAGAAGGAAATTAATAGTTAGATTAAATAATTATCTATAAGTCTTGTGAGGGTAGCCACAACTTGCATGAAACCAACAAAATTTATTCAAATCATATCATATTTTCATTAGATGAGTGGGGTTAAGATATTGTGGTAGATACATTGGAAGATGATTTTAAATATTGTATAAGTATAATGGGTTATGGAAATTAATGTTGTTTTTTTGAGGAAAAGTAGTTTTAGGAATGTTGTTTGGAAGGGCAGCATGATCATAGGAATATTGGGGATGATGGCTTGCACATTGTGAATAGTATCATAAGTATTAGTGACACCATGATTGGTATCATGAAGATTTTTATTTTTAATGATATTATGAGTGATTATGGTTGGTTGGATTGGTTCAAATTGATGCATGAGAAAGTCTTATCTATTACCTTGGTTGAGGGATTCTTCTAAATCTCTTAGAGAGAGAGAGTCCTAACTCGATATTGTAACTTAGGGTAGAGAGAATTAGTGAATATATGAAAGATATTATCATTGGCCATGCTATGCTCATATTTATTAAACAAGTTATTCCATAATTCAATGAAAGTTTGTGCCATTTCAGTTTCAATTTGCTTACAATTCATAAAGTGATCTAAGTTATTCTTAGGGAGATGACTAGTTTGAAAATATTGTAATAGGGAGTTAACCAAATCTTCTAAGCTAGTGATAGAATAAGTTTTTAGTTGATTATACCAATATAAAGCATCTCTTAAGAGTGTTTTAGATAATATCTTGGTAGAATAAAAGGTATTAAGTTTGACCTAATATTTATAGATATTAGAAAATGTTTTTAAATGTAATATGGGATTGGTACACTTGTTATAACTGATGGTAGGTGTGATACCTCCTATGTTGATATTGTCAATTTGAGGTACTAAGGGTTTAATTCTAGAGAGATTTGATCATTTTATTAATGAGGGGTGGTTGAATAATGGGTTACCATGGGAATCCCTAAGGGTGGGAAGGGAGCGGAGGGCATTTGGATTTTAAGATCCCCATAAAACATATTAGGGTTGATTTTGAAGTTGAATAAGATGGTTTTTCATTTGCATCATTTTATTTGTATTATTGGTTTGAAATTTATTCATTTGATTGTGTTTTTAGTAAAAATTGATGAGTTTGGGTAGTATTTTGACTAGCGTGTGCAACATGTGAAGCATTCATATTGGTATTAGTGGCTTGGGTTACACTATGAGTAGTAGCATACACTACATTAGTGGTGTTAGAAGCATTGGTATAAAATAAAGCATTAGTAGAATGATTAACATTTTTAGAAAAACATGCACTAGTGGAATGATTATAATTGGAGGAAAAATAAACACTATTATAATGATTATCATTGGTTGAAAAGGATACACTAGTGGCATGATTAAGGAGGGTATTTGGAAAAGGCCCATTAGAGGTTAAACCTACCATGCTAGTGGAGATACTTGGCATGGAGGTTGAAGAGGTCATAGAATACAAAGTCATAGTGAGGAATGGATTCAAAATAGAAGGGAAAGGTTAAGAAGAAAATAAATTGTCACCCCCAAATACATGTGAGAAGGTAGGGGAAGGTGAAAGTGGTTCTTCTATTTGAGCACCTATCATCATATTATAGATGGTTGAAGGGTCCTTTCCTCTATGTTGAGTAAATTCATTAATTAAGAAATGAATTTCAGGTGTGTACTCTAATTCATGATCATATTCTAAGGAGAATAAAGGACTAACAATTGAGGATGAATGATGAGTCCTATAATTGGTAGTGTGAGTGATAATATGAACATTTCTTTCATCTAGAGTGGAAGCCACAAGCTATTTTTGGGGAAACTTATTAGGATGGGTAAGAATCATCAACTTTTTTGTATTAAAATATGTATTATCCTCAAATAATAAATTCATGATGATAAAAGGAGGCTAAATAGGTGATGAAAATAAAAATCAAGAAATAAGATAAAAAATAAAACTAGTCGACTATGTTCTATAAATCAGAGAATAAAATAAAGAATAAGAGGACATAGTCATATAGTTCAATTATGTAATACTTAAATAGGGAAAAAATATAGAGAAATAAGACCCAGTCATATAGGTTAACTATGTACTATTAAAATAGGGAACTAAATAAAAATATAAAGAGACACAGTCAGATAAGTCGACTATGGACTATATGTATATATTCTGAATAGTCTATAAGAGACTATGTTGATAGGGATGACAAAGTTTTGAATGAAGATAAAGTTTTTTAAATATAATATCTAAGTAAATGAAATTAAACTATTGGATCAATTTGATTGATCTAATTAGAACACACAGCATAAACCTTGCACCAATGTTGGGTAATGCAAGTTTTGTAATACAAAATATAATAATCAAAGAGAAATTAAAAAATTTAAATTAAATAATAACCAATTTGTCATTTTAAAGTGTTATTAAGTTAAAATTAAGTTTAACTTTAATGTGATTGTAATTTTGTTGTAATAAATAAATAGAAAGTAATCTAGGATGGTTTTAGGAAATTTAGGCTAAAAATGGCTATATATTGGAAATGGTATTGGCTTGGTATTGGGGCCTATCCACTCACTTCAAAATACTATAATAATAAGGGTGTTAGTTGTTTTTCCAATAAATACCATCAACCATGTGTTTCTACTTATCTAGAAAACCAATTCGACTTCCCCATTGGTGATGGAATTTAAGTAGGTAGACTTTGGGAAGACAAATGTTTAATGGTTTTTATGTGTAAAGTGATTTATAAGTGTGTGAAAAAGAGAAAAGTAATGTGACTAAGTTGTTAAATTGAAAAAAACACCAAATTAATCTATGTTTGTTACTCTAAGAATGCAAGTAGTTGAAAGGAAAGGTGAATTAATTACTAAAAAAAGAGGTTAATTCCTTGATTATGAAAAGTATAGAGTTAGTTTAGATAACATTATATTCAAATGATGCATAATAGAGTCAAATGATTCATTAATATTCTACAAAATCAAGATCTATAAGAACATATTTGAATAGGTTGACTCTATATTTGAGATAGAAAATAGGCTATAGAATTGTGTCAAGCTAGTCAACCTAGTTGGCTATAGGGTTACAGTTTTACAGACTAAAAAATTATGAAAAACAGTAATGAAAAGAAAAATTGAAATCATAGAGAAGGTAAGAATGAACCTTGATAGGTTTGAAGATGTTTATATTAAAAAATAATAATTTGTATTTCTTAAATGTTGATTAAAAAATTTGGCTAATAGAGTCGACTATTTTGATGGAGTTTGTAAAACTTGTGTGCTAAAAAAGAAGTTACAAATAGATTCAACTGGATTCACTATGTTTACAAACCTATATGGTAAAGGAGGATAATTAAAAACATAGTTGGTTAGTTTGACTATGTATTCAAATATGGAACTGAAGTATAAGATTGTGCTAAATTGATTGATCCAATCACCTATATTTAGATAAGATCTACATAGATAAACCATAGTCATTTTGGAGTGACTATGTATTAAACCTACACACAAACTATTAAAAATATATTGATAGGTTTGATATAATACTTCAAAAATAAAAATATATAATATAATGATAAAATTAAATCATGAAATAAAACCTACAAGGGTTTGATTCATGTTGGGTTCACCATAATGTATAAAATGGAAATGCAACTGATCTATTAATAAATCCTATCTCAAAGAAGATAATTCCTAATTACACTTCTAATTATTTGTATATTAGGTATTTAGGGCCATGACCAAGATGGATACACTAAACCTAACCAAGGAATCACTTGTCAGAATAACATCACTAAAAATGGTTCCAAAGCCTCTAGTCAAACAACACTATGCAATAACCCTAGCTAGGCCTTATGTTTTCATATTCAAAAAGTAGATGTAAAGGAAATAAAAGTCTAATCTAGTTCCCACCAAATATTATGGCACAAATTGGGGGTTAATCATGCATAAAATATTTATACTCATGTCAATGTATATGAAATCTTAATTTATGAGAGAGAAGTACAAATGCAAATATATCTACTCTTAAAAAGGAGGGACAAAGTTATGAATACTTAACTTTGAATATGAACCCACTAAGCCTCAATCTCTCCCTTGGACAAGGTGCTTTGAAATAGGTTGTTATTGTATGTAAGGATAAAAATGATAGGCCAACTCTAGGCTACATGACTTCTCTCTACATCCAAAAGACTTCTCCATAAGACAAGATCTATATCTACAAATAAAGTGTCAAAACCCTAAGCTATACTCCTCAAGTAAAATGGTGGATAATTAGATACACAATATAATACTCTTCTTCTCTTCCTTATAAATGACAAAAATGGATGTGTATATATAGATGAATCTAACCCTAAACATTTCTACAATTTTAGTCGATAGGGTTATCCCAATCAACTTTGTATCATTATTTTCTAAAAACAAGTTAGGTATCAGTTTAGGTCAGCTAGAGATGACCTAGACCTGTAACATGCCATTAACAATTAGGATATAGGGTCATCCCATGCTAACATTGTAATGAAAACTATTTAAAATGGTTTTAGGCTTAATTAGGTGCTAATGAAGGAAACAAAATGCTTGGAGGAATGTGCAAGAGAGGAGGAAAGGCTTAGGGAATTACATAGGAGAAGGTTATTAGATAGTAAGTGGTTGTATAGGGGATATAAATCTTATGAAGCACTAATGGTTTGCCCACCCTTTTCCCAATATGCCCTTAAGGCATGTACTCAGAGAGATTGAGAATTGGTAGGATCCTATAAGAGAGAAATCATCAATAATTGATCAAGTTTGAAAATATTATGTGTCTACACTACCCACTACCAAAGACTTAGGTAATATATCGACACATTTCATCCATCCATTGCTCAACCCAAAGATAACTAAGTATGGGGAAGTATACTATATTTTTTACCAGTGTGGTACCCATATACTAATCAATGTCAAGTACTCCATCATCATCTTTTTAATTTCCCATATTTGACACCAATACCAATTATTCCTCCTTCTATAGATCACCCATGCAAGAAGGCTCCTTGTTATCTATTGGTTTCACCTCCTTCTATCTCCACATATACCATTTCCATCAAGACATTCATTCCTCACCTTGAGTATTCCACACATGATATAGCACATGAGCATTACTCTTAGTTAGCTATACCTACCTTTTCAGTTGATATGATATGAAAATAAGTATTTGCACAACTTTCTATGAAGATTGATGAGACTCTAGCTAGCATCATAATTCATCTTCATAGAGATGTTTTAGATGTCATGGATAATATTTGTGGTCAAATATATCATTATTTATGAACATAACATGGTGTTATTTCACATTATTCTATTTTATGATTTGGACTGGATTTGTGATCCAATTTTTTTGTCTCTTATACACTTGACTATGTGTCAAATTTTATTTCACTTATCTATTTTGCATGGACCATTACCTTATGATTTATGTGCTTTACATAGTTTCATTTTATTTCACTTTTCTTATGGCTACTTATCATTATTTTCATGAATACAAACTTATGTTTATGATTTCACTTCTTTCATGTATTATTTTATTTTATCTACAATAATTATTTTCTATATTTTACACTCAAATAAAGATAATTATTAATGTGACTTGGTTATATAAACTTTATTCACTTAGTATTCTACCTTTACCATATTATCAGTTAGCAAACAAGGTTTCTCATTGTACTACTTCTATACATTGATATATTTGGATCTCATTTTTTCCCTTATTTTAATTTCACATACTAAACATACATATGGTTGAAACTTGAGATTACATATTGTTTCATAGGTAATCCTAAGTATTTAGTCAACCATATCTCTAATTACTTAGCCTCTTTTAACTAAATTCTAAATCTCATTCATGTGTATCATTTCTATCACTCGTGTTGGTTATTCCAAATCCATATGGAGGAGGAATCATAATAGTCATAAAAAATTAAAATCCAAATCATTTACACAAAAGGCAATGATTCAAAAAAAAAACATACAATTCAAAAGTCTAATCACACTAAAATACATGATTCATAGCACATTTCCTATCTCCAATCAAATGTTAAACTCCACTACTAGCCTCATCATATATTCAAGGTCCATTAGGGTGTGGTAAGTTAGTATATTGGGATAGGAGAATTCAAAAATCTATAAGTGCTACCTAACTTATCACACAAGTACCAAATATTCATAGTAAATTGATGGCTCTGTAAGGGGACCTAAGGAATGGGGAACATGTGGTAAGGTAGGTCCATTTTACTTTCCATTTTCATATAACATTCATGATTTGATCCTAATATCTCACCTATTTGCCTATACAGCTTTGTACTTATTGTGAGTAGGTGTCTTTGTATTTTGATAGTCATTATACTCTTAGTGTCTCTCTTTTTACCTAGTATGCCTCTTGTTTACTAAGGTTTTCTCATAAACTCCTATGTCATGATTACTACATTCCTTCTTTTCTTATAATAATCCTAATATTTCCCTTGAAGAAATATTATTTTTATAACTGATCATTCCCCTTAGGCTTTCCCTTTGTGAATTGTAGTGTAAGACCATGGATAGTAATAGGGTCTCCTCACAAATTACCACAAAAAGATATTTCCTTATTTTTACCCTTATTACCATTCACCTAATTGGTGTTCACCTTATGAATTTCAATGTAAAACCATGGATAGGACCAATATCTCCTCACAAATTACCACATTAAAACATATTTTACTTACTCCCAAATTTATTTCCACCTTATTGATGTTCCCTTTATGAGTTATAGTATAAGACCTTGGATAGGACCAAGCCCTCCATATAGAATATTCCAATAACCTATTCATATTGTAACCAAGTCAAAATAAAATTAAATGATTTAAATTTGAGATAATTTGTGTTACATTATGATTTAAATGTCATTAACATACTCCCATCTTGATTCAGTATCTTTTGTTCTTGTTTCATAAGAACTTCACTTTTATCTTCCTATTTTCTGATTGTGTGTATGTTTACAACCATTTTATAAAATTTCTCATATTTCTCATCTTGATTTAGTATGATTGATTAACTTTTTTTTATTTATTTACCATTGTTTTTCACATGTATTCTATTTTTTTACAAAATTTCATACTTCCCAATGTGATATATCATGAATTTTATTTATTTTAATTTGGTGCAAGTATTTTTACATGGTTTAAAAACATTTGTTACCATTACTTTACCATTTTTGGTTTCTTATATCTATTCATCTTTTTTACACATTTCCCATCATTATTTAGTGTGTATTACATTTTATGATTATTTATACTTTTCCAAACCATTTTGATTTTACTTTTAATCAATCATGTGTATCACATAATGCTAGAAAATAAAACATACATTACATAATTCCCATAGAATATATAACAAAATCAAAATACGTGTACTAGAAAGTAAATATATCCATGCATTCATCCACATAAAAGTAAAAATTATAGAGCAAGAAATATCCATTTCAATATATATACCATGCATTTTATACAATACATGTACAAAATATAATAACCATAGTTCTAAGGCTATGATCCATCATGGCTATCTTGTGGCCTAGCCATGCTTCCCATGGGTGCCTATGACTGATCCCTATGAATAGTGTGTTTTAAGGAGCTAAACATGGATCTTAATCCATTTATCTAACCATGTAGATTGGACACTTAGGCCTGTATGCATATGAGTACTATAGTGGTCACTATTTGAGTGGTTTTCTCATGTGCCAATTCCTACTAGGCTTGAGACTTTCCCTTTCCTACCCATATAGGTGGATGTGAACCATATACTCATGCCTAAAGCTATTAAGAAGACATCCCCATTAGTATAAACTATCTATCATAAGCTAGGGTAGATGGTACCATAAGATCAAAAAGGTGGATCACTCATAATATGACAACACCCCATCCAAAATATCATGGTGTGTGGCCAAAATCATGGTTCCCAATCTAATATCCTCTAATGAAGTACCTAAAAAATAAAAACCAAATATACCATAAATTTCATGTATGTATATCTCAATATATTTACCTATCATTAAATAGATAAATGAAAATGCAACTAGTGATCTATGTCAAAAACCTAACAAATCAAAACATTTTTCACCAGTGCTAGTATCACCAACCATGATCTCCTCATCTACTTGCCCATAAAGCACCTCCTCTATCATCTACCTTTAAACAAGTGCAAAACTAGGAGTAACCACCTGATCCCATCACAATTCCCTCATTTGTGGATTATCTATCAACCAACTATGTCCTGTAATTATTGTAGGATCACCTTATATGACTGATCACACCTATATCTCCTTTCATTGATGGTCCCTCTATTTATAATGAGCTAGAGGTAGTCATAATTTCCATTATTATGGATTCATTCTCACATCCTCACCTACACCATCCACATATATAACATCCTTATCACCTAGCCTCATCACCTCTTGATATTACACCTACCTTATTTATGGTCTTACCTACCAAGGCCTTATTATAGGTATCTTGGTGGGTACACCTATGCCTCCTCTCCATATCAAATCTCTAACATGTCATTCCCAATACACAATCACTACTAGAGGGGTTATTTTATGTGGTAAGCTGAGCTTCCCAAGTACATGAGTTACTAGATGAAAATCCACCCATGAAGTATAGTGGACCATGATTTGAATGCATGTTAAACCAATTGCAACAGTCACTCAAGATGGCCATATGTAAATAATGTTAGTGTAAGGCTACCACACTAGTTTCCTTCGTGTAATAGTATATAACATTTAAACATGGGTAATGACATACATCACATGATCCTACATCCACTATAAAACTTGAGGTAACTTATCATTGAGTACATGGGGTAACCTATCCATCTAATACATAGTAAATCTCTCATATATCCACACACTTATAAAAATGATAGAGCCCATCATATTTTATCCCTAGGTTAGTATCCCATACATATTGTGCATGAGTTATACCCAAATAATATAACTAAGATTATACAAGGCACATTAATCTAAGATGAGATGAAATAAGGTTATCATGTATAATTATACCTTCCTATATAACTTATGACACATCACTCATGATATCAAAATTCTTATTAAGGCCTTCTAGATATTGAAAATGGTTGAGATATAAAAATCAAACAAGCTCACACATAAACTAGGATAAATCCTATCCAAGCATGTTGCCCACTAATCTAGGGCTTGTCTATCATCTTCCACCTTTGATATATCACATATAAATAAAGTCCCAATGATAGGAATTCCAAGTAAAGCATGGACATCCTTCAAGTTGATACCCACCTCTATAGTGTCCCCCTCCATCTCCCATCAAAAAGTGTTGGTTAGTCATTATCATGCTCCTAGTAACATGACAATGAGATCAACACTCAATTGGATCCTCCTCATCTCCATGATGCCTTCAAACCCCAAGGCAACTAGTTGATCTCAATCCACATCTAAAAAATACTCTAATAAATTTGATAGCCATAATGGATCCACTAGATGCCAAAATCTCTGTCACCTCTATAAAATATCAAACAATATAGAATGTATTAGATCTCGATGTCATAATCATAAAATGCATTCTCAAATATTATTCAAAAACTATAAATTAAATAATTCATCAACTAGTTTATATTATTTTCCCCTTTTTATATATAATCAACTTATTTGATACTAAATTGGCCCTATCACCTTTTTTCCATACTATATCAACCCTCTACTACATAATCAACCCATTCTTACATACAAATAATTCAATTAAATACTAAATAGGCCATTTTATATCATTTCATACTATATCAACCCTCTAACATGTATTTGGCCTCCTTTAATAGACCATATCATCCACATATTATGTATTACATTGGTTTAAAAGTACTATGTTAGCCATTTACCTATTTATAACTAGATCAGTCCTCTGTTATGTAGCCAATCACCTCCCAATGATAATAAATCATCCCACTACTATGAATTCAACCACATTTATTTCTCTCACCTTGTAAACTAAGTCGACATGGCTGACTATGTTCTTATTTTATGGAAAAATTTTAACCATTTACCATAAATTCCTTAGGAATTTATTGGTTTTATCTTACCTAAGGTTTACTCATTGTGACCTCTAGGCATCCTCCATGTCATAACTATCATCTCCTTACCATGCTCGCTTTATAGGCTCAATTAGGTCTCTTAGAGAAATATTTTCTCAAAATAATAAAAATAATAAATGAATTAATTTTCAACCTATTTATATTTACTATTCAAAATTATTTACTTATTAATTATTTATATTTAAATTCTATTTTTTTCCCATATCTTTGTTTCTACTATCTCTTTTTATGAACTGAAAGATGTTCTATAATCTTGACGTCATAGAGAATCTTTCCACATATTACATGTATATTTTGTAAAAAAATTAATTTTTCACTTATTTTACAAGCTCACCTAATGTTACCTAAATTAGATGCCTTCACATTTTTCTCACTTCCTTCATCTTCTACAACACTAAGGTAAGTAAAGGTATGTATTTTTCAATTATGTCCTTTCATTTAACCTATTTGCTTCTTACTAAAATTTATTTTTCTTTAACATTGTGTGTTTTTATTTATTTTTATAAAACATCATCTCATATTATAACTACATAACATGTGATGAGATTAAAGTGGGGCATATGTATACACATAATATTTTAAAACCATATCAATTATTGGTGCTTTCTCTCTTATAGGAACCTATCAAGTCTCAACTCTCTAAGTGCACACCTTAAAGGGTGCACTAGGAAAGGGGTGGTAAAACCATTGGTGATTTGAAAGATTATTGTCCTTTATACTACCACTTAAAATCAATACAAATCCATCCTATACATTTCCATAAGATTTGAAACTTCCCTTACACAATCCTCCAAGTAATTCACCATCTCAAACTATCCCTACCTAAGCCAAAAACTCTATTTGACTTTTACCAAACAAAGTCATCCTAAGTCGACCCTATAATAAAAATATATGATCATGTTATGGGATTGGGTCAGCCTTAGTTGACTCATTTTGGGACCTAAATAATTTAATAATTCAACATACATGGTCAATTGGGTTGACTTTGTCAGCTAAAACTTTGGAAGAGTTTAGGGTTAGATCTAGCTATATATACACATCATTTAGCCATTTTCATTAGAGAGAGACAAGGAGTTAATCATTATTTGTGCATCTAATTATCCACTATTCTAATTTTGGATCCATTTCTTAGGGTTTAAATACTACACTTGGAGATATGAATCTTGTCTTTTGGATAAGTCTTTTAGATGCATAGGATAATTCATGTAGCCTAGAGCTGACCTATTTTTGTTATCCTTACAAACCAAAATAACCTCTTGTGAATCAAATTGGACAAGAGAGAGATTTAGGATCAAATAATCTATCTTAAAGGTAAGTATTCCTAAATCTTGATGCTCTTTATTAAAGTATATAGACTTGTATTTGTTAGCTTATGAATATGTTTCTCTCTCCATGCATTAGGATTACCTCTACATTGAATTAAATAAAGTTCTTATTTATATGTTTAATTTTATGCTATTACCCCAATTTTGTACCACATTATTTGGTGAACACTAGATTATATTTTTCTTTACTTTATCATTTACTTGTCAATAAGAAAACATATGACTTAGATAGGGTTATTGCATGGTATTTCTTGACTATAGGCTTTGGAACCATCTCTAGTGATATTGTTGTGGTAAGAAACCCCTTAGTTGTGTCTAATGGATCCATATTGGTCATGACCCTAATTGTCTAAATAAACCAACAATTATAAGGGTTAGTGTGATTTATCTTCTTTGATATAGGATTTATTTGTAGATCAACTTTGCGTTCCCTTGTATACATAAATAACCACAAGGAATTCATTTATTATTACCATACAATTGAGCTTTATGACATACATGTTTTTTTTCCTAATTTAGTACATGACATCCATTCATCAAAGGAAAACCCCTATTTATATCTTAGATTCATAAGCAATGATATGAAAATGAGTTATCCAATCTAATCCCCAGATAACTTCCATTGATATGAGAGTGTCCTTAAAAACCTAAAAATATTCCTAACATGTGTTATTCTAAATAAAATAATAATTATGGGATAATATAATAATTATTAATTCTATAATTTTTTATAATATATGTCGATAATACCTACATGATCATGGAAAATCCTAACATCTATGTGTTTTATGGGTGTGGCAAATGTTATGATCATGTTTTCTTTAGGTGGGTCTACTTTAAGTCTAGTAGATGATGGTGATTTCTTCCTTCATTGAGGATTCAAATAGATTTTAATGGTAAGATTATCATCTAATAATTATTTCAATAATAAATTTTAATAAAACATTAATAGACTACACTTGTGATAAAATATTCTCAAGGCAAAATTTATGTGACAATATGGAAAGTAATAGCATCCCCAATAGGATCTGAGGGTCCTACAAGTGGGATGATATTTCAATGAGGATAATAAGTAGGTTACATAAAATTATAGATGTATTGATTTATTATTTATATGTTATTTATGTAATTAATTATGAATGTGTCTACATTATGTAAGTTTCACCTTTGGTCAATGGCGGGAATTTTTTGAATATTAGAATGTTCATTGCTCATAATTTCCAACCATATGAGTGGTTTTGTATCTAATAAGGGTTGGATCGGTGGTTACACCACTAAATTTTGAGTGTTATTTTTGTCTTTAAATGACCATGTTATGTGATCTAAAACTCACATATGCATTATTTGTGGAAACTTAATCTTATTTAAGTTTTGACATTAACTCATCTTAATCTAAACTAATTTTTTAAAATAGTTTGCATCAAGATATAGTAATTTCTATAGATGACCTAAATAATTTTCTACATGTGACCTATAATATTTTCTATAGGTGATTTGAAATAGTTGCTACATGTGACTTTTAACAGTTACTATAGGTTATCTATAGTAATGGCTACAGATTAGTATCTTATGATTATAAAATTAAATTGTTAGTAATTTCAAATTATCAACACTAAAAACCAATTTTATATTTAAATTATAAGATTTAAACCATAAAAATAAATTTATAAAACATACATGTATCATCTTCTATAATGGATAAATATGGATAGAATGCTATGTTGTGTTTATGAAGCAAGAGAATGGTGATGTGTTTTGAAGATATATAAGTGGGAAAAATAACTCTAAATTAGAAAAACATGGATGAGAACAATAGTAACATATTTTTATAAATTATTAATAAGATAATAATAAATTATTATATAAATAAGACATTAGTAAAAATTGAGGTCTCTCAAATATTAGTGGCTACCTCCCTAAGTGGGATTTGATTTGTATCATGAAAGATACAGGTTATTCCATTAAATTTATTATCATGATAAGATATTTTATAGACCCATTAAGTCTAATAGTTACCTTATTCTTGTTGGGATTATTTTCTTTACATAGGCGTAAATTTCCGTACGTGCATTCCAAAGTGATTAAGATTCCAACATGTTGTCACACTAACATTTCACACAAGAATGAGTTCTTGCATGCTCACTCAAAGCACATAATAAGGGACTAGTTCTTGTTGGTGTACTAATAAATAGGGGTTCTCAAACACATACACATTAATATAATCATTATATAATTTGTCTTAACACATGTTCATTACTCAATGATGAAAAATAAAAATTTGTCATAAACAATAACTATTAACCTTAACTCAATTAACTAAAGAATAATATACATGATAAATAAAAACATTATCTCCATATTCAATTGAATAAAAATATTAAGTAATAACAAGCCTAATTCATAATATTGATAAGTGATCTTCAAATATTAAACAATTCTATAATTACAATGCAACTCACTCGTATAAACTCTATCAATAATATCTAACTAAATAACAAAATTACAAAGTTCAATATAGGGGTATTTATACTCAATTTTCCCTGAATAAGTAATTACAAAAGTAAATATTTTCATGGTGAATTTCAAATGATCATAAACACAATTGATTCATGTCATCTAATTAATTGATTTTCTAAGGAGCCAAACATTTTTTCCCCTATATTTCTCTTCAGTGTTGGATCCTCATCACTGAGTGCCTATCTTCTCGTGGGCTAGTGTCATATTCATGTTTGAATTATTCTCTTTCATTCCTATGAATCACTCCATGACATTTATCTACTTTTCACATGATTCCCAAGTATTTCACTAAGTTTTGAGTCTTTTGTTCTTAGGTTCTCCATCTAACATGCACATTTATTCCATAAGACTTGGTCCATCCATTCCATAGACTCTTATTCCATAGTCTTCTATGTTTTGCCTCTCTATATTTATTATTCCAAAAATTACTTAGACAAAATTTGGGGACCAAAATCACCCCACACTAATCCATTATTCCATCCCTAACTAATAATTATTCTTAGGCTCTGCCAAAAACTCTAGTCCTATCAGCTTAATTTGCCTCTTCACACCTTCCCAATGGGCTAAGGTGTTCTATAGCTTGGACATTATTTATTTAATCACTACTTTGAGATTCTTGGTATCCTTAGGTTGTTTGAGACACTCACCTAATTTATTTACTAAACATTCAATGGATGTGGAAGCATCCTTATAAATGACTTCAAGCATAGTGACCTTAGTGATAAATTATCCTTAGATTACAATGAATTTTGAATTTATTTCTTTATGGTGAGTTCTTATTGTGTCCTATTTTTCCTCCACATTATTTAATTCTTTGGTGTGATCTATGTGATCCTTTATTGACAAGGTCTTATCTACCAATTATTTTCATCAAAGATCTTCCACTTGAATTCATGCTTCCAAAATCTTGCTGGGCCATGCCATCTTTTTAAAAAACCAATATAAAATGGGAATTGTGTCACCAAATTTGTGTAATAAAATTTTTCAAACCTCCATTTCTTTATTGAATTTCTCCATTTCCCAAGTTTGTTCATTTTATGGGCTTGGTTATTCTTTGCACCATTTCAATAGGATATCTACTAAGGTCTCAAATTTAGCCACTACCTCACCAAAAAAGGGTACTCCATCTACAAGTTCTGGTTCTTGGATCAATTTTATTTACAAATGTTTAAAGTTTTCACTTTGGTATCCTTTTAAATTTCAAACCAACACTTAACGTCAACCAACTCTTCCTCAATATTTTTTCTTGTGGTGACCTCATTCTTATATAAAACCACCATCTCTAAATTTTTATTTTGGGTCCATTGAACATTATACTTAGCTAAGGAATTCTACCTTGTGACCTCATGTGCTAACTTTAAGAGTGCCACACTAACCTTCATAGTGGTAAACTACTATGGATCTACCCAAAGGGTATCTAGAAGTGCCACCACTTCTATATCTAGTACTAGGCTATCTAAAGGCATCTTAAAATGTAATTATTCATTATACACATGATTGGATAAAGATAACCCCCATAATATACTCAAATGCATCTTTTGGTGCAAAATATGAATACATGTCTAAGAGATTTTCTGGCACTCTCCTCTAATATTGAGTGTGGAGGGTTATAGTTGCATTGATCTTGTCTAGCCTCAAGATGGAGGCATTAACTAGCTCTTTCCATTTAGAAAAATATTCCTTAAGTATTTATAAATATGTGTATTTACTCTAATGACTAACCTCAATTCCAAACTCTCTCATTCCCAAAGTCATGTTAGAACCATCCATCTCTTCACCAATTACATCATCAACTTCTAGTTGTGCCTCTTCAAGGTTGGTTTCTTCATGTCATGCTGATGAAAGTATTCTCTTGGAGTTTGGGGTGACTTAATATTATTTTATAATAATGTTTTTGGTGTCTCCTCTATGATCTCTATTTTCTCTTCCAATTCACCATCCTTAAGTTCTAATGTCTCATGTTCTAAAGGAATAACTTATGCTGCTAGCTCATTACTTTTGGGTTAACTTACTAGTGGATTCTTCTTAGGTGGTACTTAGGTAGTCCTTTTCCATTTTAAAGTTTTTGTCTAGGTTCATGTGCTACAATCATGCCCTCAGTTCTTCTAATTCTTCCCTAGAACTAGTTCTGGTATTATCTCTTTTTCTCACTCTGTGGTCCCTAAATATTTCTTCCTGGGTTTCAACATGTAAAATAAAGATTGAATTGAATTGCTAACCAAAATTTGCTAAAATTTGATGCTAGTTTTATCCAACCTCATATTTTCCATATATGCTTTGTTTTTGGGGTATATGTACATATGTTAGAGTATGTGAATCTCCATGTCAATCTTCTCTATAATAGTGTTGATTGACTACACATCATATGTTAGGTTTATGACATTTATAAAGTAACATGCCATGAAAGCATATGGTAAATTCAACCATTTAAACAACTCTACATAAGGAGCCATCCAGATGCACACCAAGTAAAAATGTTTCTTAATGAAAAAATTCACTTAGTCTCCAACTTATCTAGGTAAGTCCTTTGGAATTTGTCACTAGCTCCCAAAGGCTTCCTTCATCATGTCATACCATCTACTCATTTTGACTTTATGTGATGGGGTTATTGGTCTAAGGCAAATGAATTATTTAAACCACTCTATGGGGGACTTATTCTCTAGAGGGTATGCCCATTTAATCTCTCCAATGGTGTAATCAAGTACACTAATCTCATCAAACACCATCATTAATAGGAACATGCCCCATGCAAACATTTATTTGGGTAGGCAGTGGGCTTTATCTGCATGTATCATAGTTTTCTTAGTGAAGTAATGAACTTAATTATATTTTTTCCCTTGGTGACTTGTTGAGTGACATAAATGTGGGCCATATCCACATTTTTATACCTATCTCTACCTCCAACCTTGGTTATTATGATGCATGTGGCCACTCTAAGGGTGGGATCTTGGATATTGGTGATATGCATAACATGGCCTTATTTTTTATATTTAAGAGCCATAGTAGTCTTTTTTATCTCATCTTAGTCCTCCAAGTCATAATAAAGGTCTACACTTGAGGAATATAACCCTATGACTTTGTTTATCCAATCTGATGTAATCATCATCTAGTGCCCAAAAAAATAGATATAGTCTTCATGTACCCATGAAATCAAAATTTTCACTGCTTCGACTAGATTCCCAAAATATATAAGATTTAATAATTGGAAGATTCTAGCATCATTTAGAGCATTGAAAATTTTCAATTCATATATTATCTCACTCCTTGTGTTTTGGTGCTCTACCTAGTATTCACATTGCAATTCCACTTCATTTCTAGGTTGGTAGTGGTTATAATCAAAAACATTACATGTGGGCACATTTAATACCTAGTTCTCCATGTGTAGTGTACCCTTCAAGTACTACATTTATTAAACCAACATTGGGGGTAGAGGGGTTAAAATAACCTTATTCTTTACCTATCATGCCATTTATAATTCTATGTATTTTGTGTATGCTCTAATCTCTTTAGGTGCCTCTTCTCTAATAAACAGAATCTCACCACCCACACTCTCTAACTCTTATTCCTTTGGTATTATAGGTAGAGGATCACTTCATTGTGCCTTTTTCTTTGGCTACATAACCCTTAAAAGATCCCAAAATTTGATAAATAACCATCCAATCTTCCCCAAAAAAAATGTGGTTGCCTTATTATCCCAACTATCTCTCCTAATTCAATGCCCTCTAATGGTAGTGTTGACATCTACAACATACAAATATAAAAATGTATGCATCATTACACTCCTCCCAAAACTCTTTCTATTTCCATCAACTGATACAATCCACAATGATTTTAAATAGTCTTAATCTATTACTTTTCACTCATTTGGAATCTTGGAAATCACTCTGCAGTAACTCAAATATGCTCTTTTAGCTCTTTAAGTTCATAAATGTGACAATAGTAAAAAGTGAAATGGCTCACATTTAACCTTTTATAGGCTCAAGGGTGTAACTTGTATTTACTACTCCACTACCTCTATGATAACTTAACATAATAAATGTTAATAATGGTATTACCATGATGAAAATTTGGTACACTTATCATTACCATTTCTTTCCTTGTATTAAATACATATTCTATCCTTCACTTTTCATAAAGTTCATGAAAATTGTAAAGAATTTGAATATTTTCCATTCCAAAGGTAGGAATATTACTTATTTACCTTAACTTATATTGGTGGTTACATGCCATATCCTTCATACCATTTTGTCCTTCAGTACTTATACTTACATTATTTTGCTCCCATATGCATTCCCATTGACCATATCAGGGTGCTCCATAGATGTTCTACCCTTACCCCACACTAAACATTGTTTATGGTCCTTCACAACAACACAAATAATTATAAAAGTAGTGTTGACCCTAAAATACTCAAGGGTATGTAAAAAGGGACACACTTTATTGAAAATAATAAAAATCCTAAACTAACCTAATGTCATACACATTATTAGAAAAAGGAAAGACTATTTAGAAGAGTAGGGTATCAACTGACTACCATTGAAATAGATAGGAAGGAATTGGCCATCTAGTCACTTTAACATGCATGCACTAATTAGACATATATTATGAATGATGAAGGGGCCATCCCAATATGCATGAATCTTCCTAGAGTAATGTGTAAACTTGGATTCATATACTAAGACTTACATGCTAGGATTAAAATTCTTGTACTTCAAATGGAGATCATCCCAAGTTTTTTGTTTACATTTCTCCAGTCTTTGACTCTAATGTGCAATAAACTAAGCCTCATCTAACTACAGCAAATCATTGAGGCATGATTTCAAGGATTTTTCATCATTCAATTGACCATTTCATGCATTACAAATAGAAGCGATAAGAAATTCAACTAAAATATTTGATTCGATATTGAATACAATATTGAATGGTGTGTTATTTTTTAACTACTTATAGGTAGCCTGATATGCCCATAATATCACAAACACATGATCATCCTAGTCAGTGCATCTAATATTACATATCTTGGTCAATGTATTACCCAAGATCTTGTTAAACACTTTAGTTATACCATTGGCCTTAAGATGATATGGTGTTGTTTTATGGTGTGAGATCATGAATTTTTCTAAGAGGATACTTATGGTTTCGTTAAGGAAATAAGTTCCTCTATCACTAGTCAAACTCAACAAACATATAAACCATGTAATTATACTTTCCTAAATGAATCTTATAGCAATGGTAGTGGTATAATCCTTTTTTGGCATAAAGTCATCCTAGTGAGTAATATAGTTAGCAGAAGTGATAACAAAGTGTGTGCCAGTATGCCCATATTAGGTTGATGGGGCTAACAAAGTCAATAGCCCACTTTTCAAAGGGTTCTTGTGAAAAAAATAGATGAAAAAGAATCACATCACTTCTCTTTAGCTTTCCCACATGCTGGCAAATGTCACACTATCATGCATAAGTCTTAGCATCCTTAAATAAGGTAGGCCACCATAATCTAACCAAAAGGACCTTCTGCACAGTAGCTTTATTGGAAAAGTGTCCTCTAGTGACACACTCATAAAATTCCCAAATTACCTTAGCATACTCATGTTTCATGATGCAATATTATAACACTTCATCTCAGCCAATATTATAAAAGTCACCCCTATAAGCTAGAATGGAACAACATGAACATCTAATTTCTTCCTTTCTAGAGTGTTGAGGTGAGCTAGTGTTGAACCTATTTTTATAAAATCCATGATATCTTCCAACTCATTAGGCACATGCATGACATGAAATATATGCATGTTAGGTAAGTCATATTTAATAAAATTTTTCAGTTATCCAAATTAAATTTTCAAAAGATGATCTATAAGGTTGGCCTTACTGGGTTTTACCATCATTAAAAACTAAAATTATTGAAACAACATAATCCACCAACAAATGTACCCATGTAATATTAGTTTATTTACTAAGTAATTTAGTGCCTCATAGTTTATAAAGAAGATAAATGAATTAGACAACAAGTATTTATGAATATTTTGGAGGGCATAAACCATAGATAATGATTTATGTTTTATAGTCATGTAGTTCCATTTATCCAGAGTAATATTTCTACTTTCAAAATATATAAGGTGGTATAGGTTACCCTCATTAGGTTAAGAGAGGATAAAAATAACTTCATGATGAAAGCACTGACATATAGATGAAAAGGATTTATCTAGTCTATAAACTGGAGAATAGGAGTGGTGATAATCTTATCCTTGAGTGTAATAAATGCTTACTAGTGAGCATTGGTCTAGACAAACTGCCCATTTTATTTTATTAATTCCTCTAGAGGTGTAGTAATCCTATCATATATATGAATGAAATTTCTATAATATCTAGTATGCCCTATGAAGGTGCATACCTCTCACTAGGTGGTTAACATTAGAAGGTGAAGTATAATAACAATCTTGGCTAGATCTACCAGAAGTACATCACCACATATGACATGACCAAGTAGAATTCCAAAGAGGGTAGAAAATAAACATTTCTTTAGATTTTGAGAAATTTTAAGGTTTTGGTAGTGGTCAAGAATTAGTCAAATATTTGAATAGTGGTCCGATAATAATTTGTAAATAGTCTAGTCATCAAGGTAGACTTGAATGAAGTTATTAATAAAGTACTTAAAATCTTTGATTGTGATCTAGGAGAATACAACAAGAGCATTTTTCAGACTAAATGGAATTACATTGTAAGCAAAAGATCCCCACTTAATTTTAAATTTAGTCTTTGGATTATCCTATTCTACAATTTTAACTTGATGGCATCAAGAAAATCCATCCATAAATGTATAGATTTCACACCCAACAACTTCCTCAATTATCTCTTATAGAAGGGCATTAGAAAGGGTCAGTAACACAAGTAATGTTACCTACCTAATAATACACATAAATATGAGTGTGTCTATCCTTATTTATAATTATTACCATGGGATTCACCCATTTAGACTCATATATAAGATTAATAATGCTCATGAGTAGCATGCTATTAATTTCTTCCTTGACTTGAACACACAATTTGGGATTTATCTGATAAGGATTCTTCTTGACAAGTCAAGTAACTTATACCAATTTTAATTACATCTTACTTGATGAAGAATGAAAAACTTTAATTTTATTATAGTTATATGGGAAGACATATTAATACTCTTTCAATAATTCAAACACCTTAGAGATCATTGTATCATATCAATAGTCTCCCATAATATCCACCTTGGGCCTTTCTTTCATGTCAATATTTTGTTGAATGGTCTAGAGAAGCTTCAAGTATGGGTATAGTTAATTCTATATAGTATCATGAAAATTATGAATTCCATACTCTATGTAAAAAACCAAATGATTAGTTGATGGATCAATTTGATTATATCTAACACATTCATCAATCTAGTACATGACTTTCTACTTACCCTTATAAATTTGTTCTCTAAGTGTGTGGTTTAGTATAGGTTCAAGTGGTAGAGATGATGCAATCTCATTAGGTTCATGGAAAATATTCAATCTCTCATAGCATTTCCATGTATGCATTTGATCCAATCTTGAATTGGGATCGGGTCACCTACTATAGTCTAATGCATGGATTATAATGTAATGCATAAATCCATCTATGAGGATGAATAAAATAACACCATAATCATGTTAATCTTAAGAAAATGATAAGAACTCTTTTTTATATGGTTCTCTTCATGGACATACCACACTCTAACCCAAGTACATAGAGTTCCATAGAATGTGTGAACTTAGAGGTACTCAGGAAAAAATGTTTCATCTACTATCCACATACTCTTGTAGGCTTCAAGGTGAGGTTTAGGATATATAATGCTACTATAAATGATGGTTCCATGTATATGGTTATCATGGTGAAAGTGATTGTATAAAATGTAAAATTGGTGAAAGTGATGTTGTAAAGTAGAATGAACTCAATCCCAAGAAAGTAAGTTTTCTTGATATATTATCGAATACCAAGTATTTTTGCCATCAAAGATATGAATAATTGATTGTACCCAATCAAAGTCAGAGTCATATAAGGCTTTCAACTATTGTACAAAATCATGGACCTCCATTTGACCATGGAACCTTGAAGCTTCATCTAATCTTTCTAGTGGCACAACCATGATTTATTCATGAATGAGATGAAAACATTTATGGCATTTATGATACTTCTATGGAGTATCATTATGACTTCCTATAGTGCCATAGATCCTCTTATTAATATTGTAGTGACTTTGAGTCCAGTAGTCATAGGAATTAATAGTGGTGTTAGATAGAGATTACACATTTATCTAATTAAAGACGCCTTTTGAGGTGGGGTCAAGGCATTTAGTACCCTAAGCTTTGAAATTATAAATTTGGTTAATATCCTCATCAACATTGATTGGATCAACATAGGGAGGCCCTTAATCTTGTTACAAAGGAATGGAAATGCATTTCTCATCATTCTCAAAGTGGATGTAACACTTCTTAAATCTCAAATCAACATTATTTATGTAACACTATGGAAAACCCAATGAGCTGGGAAGTCATTATCTTTGGTCAACTCTATGACTTTAAAATCATACTTAAAATTTGCACTTAGGATATCCATGGTGGCATATTTAAGTAAACTAATGGAAAAATCACAAGTCTTGTTGGCCATAAATAACACATGGGGAAAAGGATGCAAATCTGGGATGGCCATCTTCCACCATGCATCTTTGGTAAGAATATTTACTTTAGCACTAATATTAACTAAGATATCCTAGATAACCTATCCATCTATAATGATGTTAACCAATATCTCCTTATCCCCCTCTAGGCTAGGTTGGATGTGAGTTTCTTACTATCATTCATAGTTTAATTGGTGACCTTTAATAGGCCTAGGTGTATGATGCCTTAACCAATTTCATAATAAGGGTATATTGTCCTCATCCATTACTCACACAAATCTTAAAATTAATCTTACACTATGTCATGAAGGTTTGTATCTTTATATAGATATTCATGTGTAACAACATTATGATCCTTGAAGAATTGGATCTCTCCTTGCAATTTTCTTACCAGATTCATAGTGTTATGGATAAACTATTATCACTCTTGAGATCACCTTGATTAAATATGTGTAAATCACATCCTCACTTTAGATGATACAATTGGAACTTCTCAGAGTGTGGGTGACTATGTACTGAGAATAACCTCCAAAGAGGGATGATTCCCTTAAGATTTATCTATTAAAACTAAATTACTATTTTTTTGGGATGAAAAGGGGAAGAGGAAAATAAAGGGAAATTATATCTAATGGGGTGATGCACGTGAATTTTTTATATCATCTGGAAGCTATTGAAACTAATGCATGCATATAAATCAATAAAAATTACTATATTTCCCCTAAGCATAAGTATTTTAGATGAAGGATTGAAAGAATTTTTGGATTACAAAATTCCTTTTTAACCTCTTCGAATGACCTATAGAACATGAGATAAAAAGCAATAGGTGAGGAAGGGACTTGCCAAAAGAAGAAATAATCCCACTTATGTGCTAATACATAATCAAATACACTCTATACTCTGTCAAAACTCATATGTAAAATAAAAAATCTCCTTTATTGATGTATGGTCCAGAATACAGTTTCTTCTTTAGCTCCAAGAATAATGAAAAAATGGCTTGAAAAAGCCAATATATATATGTCTCAATTCTAACCTAAGCCAATGTGGTAATTATTTTAGATAAGGAATAGTCTTGGTTATTTAACCATATACTTAATCCTTTTACAATATTTAATTGACTCTTTAAAAGTCTTTAAACTCCATAAAAATTGTATGATCTTCAAAATTCATGTAGAAAGGAGGTGGTGGGCCCATATTTGACAAGTCAATACTTTGCATGAAATGCTACACTAGCCTTTGATTTATTAACTCAATCTTGAGGTGAGTTTTAAGTTCTTGAAATCTTTGAATGACATGATAAAAAAGGAAGATGTATGAACATGTCAATTAGTCAATTGAAGAGTAAGACTAGTCAACTCAAAGATAGCCTTCACTTGCATGAAAAGAGACTTTTTAAGGATAAAAAGTGCATGATATCTTCATGTAACATCATATATGAAGTTTTGAAACTCAAATTGAACTCCTTGATAGTCAATTCAATGCCAATCTCAAGCTTAACCATTTGATCAACTAGGCCTATTAGGCCAAAAAGGCTTAAAGGCCAATCTATACATCTGGACAACATGAAACCTATAATAAGAAGCCATAAAACCTAAAAAAGCAATAAATTATACTTGTAAAAACTTTAATCATCACTAGATATGTGATTTTGATGAGAATTTTTTTTCCATAACAGGGTTGACTAGGCCTATTTTGGTCTATTTTCCAGCAGAATAGCCATTTTGATTGAACTAGTAGGGACACTTCATAGATTATTTAAGATAAAATGAATATTTTAGGATGATTAAAAAGTATCATTATTTGATCTCCATTGATTATATTTCATTGAACTATTTTGTTTTTTATTTTACATGCTTTTTTCCACAAAAAAACATGATTTATGACCTCATATATATAGCTCCATACATAAAATTGGAATTTATGGGATCTTATATAATTTCACATAATGTTTGAAAATTATTCAAGTTTATTAATTACAATTTGATGGTAATAAAATCCACTTTTCTCAAAACTAGTTTTTTAGGGGTTTAGGAGGGTTTTAAAGCTGAATCTTCAAAATGATGATTCACGAAGTAAAAACCTCCAAATATAAATTTTTTACCATTTATTTGTATCAAATTTACCCCCTGATATCCCTAAAAATATTGGGCTCCCATGCAAAATAAATGAAAAGTTACCACATGGATGAACTTTGCCTATGGGGTTTTGACTACATTTTGGGTTGCCTATGCTATTAGCAATTGTTCATAAATCCCAGCCCCTCAACTAATCTCAATTGTACATTAATTATAATTAAATATGTTTATTTAAAACATACTAATAGCATTTTTCCAAACTCCACAGATGGTGAACAATACGAGCATCTAAATAGAAGGCTTGGAAGGGTGTCTAGAACTGTAAGAAGTGAAAACCTTTACCAAGATGAAAAAAACTCTTCCCCTGATTCAAAAATCTTGAAAACATAATTATGGTACCTTTACCATGCTATAAAAACACTCTAAAATCACAATTTTATTGGAAAAAAAAAACCCCTTTTTGGCCTATATGCCTATTTGCTTCCATAAGCCTATATGAGCATGGTTTGTATAAAAATTAGAGTTTTTAAACTATTAAAATGTCTTATTGTTATTTTAAAACATCATCCCATTCTTTTCAAACTTTGACTTGGGCTTAAAAGCTTCTATAGCACTCCAGAACACTACTTGCTCCAATGGTGACCTCAAATAGATAAGCTAATGAGACAAAAAATAAAGTATCTCCACTCACCAAATGGAAACAATTTTTTTTCATAAGGTTACCTGACTCATGATGACCTTGTGTACCAAATTTTAAGTCAAAATTCCACTTAAAATTTCCCTAAAAAATGACATTGTGCATGGATTGTCTACATTTATGACTAAGTTTTGGTTTTTTTAAGAATATTTCATGGTTTTTTTTATTATTTAAATATTAAATTCATCATTAATTATCACCATAATTTCTTCAATAGTTTGTAAAAATCCTCTACCCCTATTTTTGAGCACACCAAGACCCTCAAACAATGCATTTAGGCTTCAAAATGATTGTGTTTTACTTTTAGATATGGATATGGATGTAGTTTGAGCATTTTTAGTGGTCATCATATCTTAAATAAGTGTTCTAAATCCATTTAGACCAAAATAAATCTCTTTAAATGTCTTTTTGTATCCATTTGACCAGTTTTAAGCTCTTGGCCCCTATACTGTGAAAAAATAAACATGTAGGGTACTTGATTGGGGTAAACTTGACTTTTTCCATCTTCGAGAGTGCAATTTAGTGTTTTTAGGCCCCATATTGATCACCTATAACTGACAGTTACATACCATACCCCCTCATCAAGAGAGACCTAGACACTACAATACCCCCATAGACTTTGTTATTATGGAGATATGGTTGTAGGTGATGATTTTTCAAGATTGTATAGCCTTAATTTCCTAATGATAGTGAATATAGGGTAATACTTTATTTATTATTTGTATCCTTCAAAACCTCATTCCACTACTTCCATGATTTTAGTCACTTAATCAAAAACCCTTATGAACATTTCAAAGCATTCATTCCCTTTTTGTAGTAGTTGTAGGTTAGTTTTAGGAGGATGTAGGGTGATATTTAGGTTATTAAACCCTTCTGATGACTTTTTAATTTTTTTATTTTAATCCATCATTATTTTTTACAAAATCACCTTCTTATCTCTTTTGATGGCCAAAACTGTCCTCCCCACAATCTCAAAAGACTTGATAAAGCACTTTCATTGCCCTTTGGTTGTAAGTGCCCATGAGAGTTAGTTTTAGGTGACTTTTTGATACTATAGGTGACTGTATCCCTCCCTCATACACATTTTTTATTCTCTCTATAAGGATGATGATCACCTTATAGATCAAAACCCTTTGTAGATGTTTAAAAACCCTTGGAACATAACAAAGCATCTAACTCCTTGATTATGGAAACCTCTTGGTGATTGTATTCACTTAGAATTGTATGGACTAACAAGGGTTAAAATATTTGTTTTATCCAAACAAGACTCCAAAGTCATTAACATGTTCCTACCTCTGTTGAAACACTTCAATAATTTTAAACTTCTCCTTGAAAGATTTATCATGATGTAGGGTTTCCTCCTTATAGGGTATAGGCTTGTAAGATGCTTTAGGATTGTGTATGCCAAGACCCTTTTAGCTTATCTACTAATGTTTTAATTTATCCTCCTCATAGTAACTTTTTATCACACTTAAAAATGGTTAATTCACCTCACAAGCCTTGACAAGTCCTTTATAAAACCCTTCCTTATTACTTAAAACCCTTCTCTGAAATAATGCTCATTTAGGGCTGCCATGTAAATCATAATTCTTTCTAACTCAAACCCTTATTGAAGCTTTAAAAAGTCTTGTGACTTTAGCTTTCCTAATATATATCAATCCCATATTGATCATGAACTCAACTAATCCAAATAAACACCTTTAAGATAATTGATTGATAATAACATTAACTCTATGAGGCAGATGCAGGTTGTCTTAAAACTTGACTATAACAGTGCTTTACCATTATAGGTTATCTCAGAGTTCTTGAATAAACCCATTTTAATCTTTAATCCCAAAAACTAGGTTTAATAATCCTCATGGCCATTGATGTATTGTTAGTGCTCTCAAAATATCTCTTTGGTAACCAAACTCTTGTTTGGCTATAGGTGAGGATTAATTGCATTCATGTATGATCATTCCAAGCACTGTAGGCTTACATGTTGCTCTCTGCCTCCATTATGAGTAGACATAAACATGAATTAATACCTTTGAACCTTAATAATTTCCACTAAATACCAAACCATGCATCTATTATTATTAAATCATAACCTTGAAGGTGACTAAGTTTGTGATTCTTAACTATAGGTGGATATGATGTCAACCTATATAAAAAAAGTCTACATATGACCCTAAGGAAGATCCAACACTTGATTTGATCTTTGTTATTCTCCTCCATTATGTTTGATGAGATTAGAGTATAGTGACCATATGGAATAAAACTCATTGTCACCATTTATTGTGCTCCTCATAACATATGGATGTATTCCTCTTTTTGTTGTAGGTATGCTTGTTTGCATAGTTTTAATATTCAGGGTCAAGAGACCTACCTTCACCTCCATGCTTGTCTTTCACCCATATATGGGTTGCTTATATATCCTCTTCATGATCATAATTACTTATCATTAAATATTTATAAATACCATTCTTACCTTGACATATCATCCTTATGAACACACTTAACTATGTATCCTTATTGTAGGTCCTCATCATTACTTTATGGTACTTTGACTATTACATGCATGACCTTCATCTTGAAAGAATATGAAAATTTCATCATTATTATGAATTACTTGATGCCCTCATATCTCCAAGAAGGTCCTACATTTCATTTAATTCCTCTCATAAGGATCATAATGCATTCCCATGGCTATAGAGTGATATTGCATTGGATGTAGAGATGTTTTAAAGTATGTAACCTCCTCTTCTCATGCTCATATTTCCCTTTAATCAACCTTATAATCTCATAAATAATGGAACTAAAGGATGAAGGTGGGTATGAGGGTGTATTGAAGTGTAAATATGATGAATAAGACATGATGGAGGGTGGAATGAAGGTGAAAACATAGTGATAATGGTTGTTTTAAACAATGATATGGAGATAATGAGATGGAGGTGGGAAAGGAGAGCTTGGGAGCATGAGAAAAATAGGATGAGGAGAGTATGTAAAAATGAACACATGGCCATTAGTACACCTAAATTTAAAGGCCATTGGAGGAGGGGAATAGAGAAAAATTTAAACTTGGTTTTCTCAAAAAACCTTAAAACTTGTAAAAAATCCTTAAGGAATGTTAAATAGGCCCCTTGGAAACACCTTTAGAGCATGGAGATGGGAATTCTTGGCAATGAAAATTGAATTATATCTAAGGAAAATAATTTAAAATCATGAAAACTTGATGGAAAAACCTGCAAACACCATTTTCTTGAAAACTTGAATCTAACTTATTTTTTATGACCATACAACTCTTCCTTGCAAGCATGTCAATTGTAGATTGAATGACTGAGTTTGAGACAATTGCTTGACCCTAAATTAGATGAAGAAAACTTGAAGGAGAATATAGAAAGGTATACCAAGTCTTAAATATTTTGGAACAAGTTGAATCTCCTTGAAACTCTACCCAAGTGAGAAGAAAATGAAGAAAATTGGTTGCCTTCCTGGATGTAAGGCAACATAATTTGACCTATCTTCAACTGAATGGCTCATGAGCCTATATAATCCAATTTATATTACACATATACCATTAATAATCCCTCTAAGTCTAATTTATTCACCCCAAATTTGGGATTTTTACCTCTCTTCAGTAGTCTGTACCACTAGAAAAGTAACAGTTAGGTCTATTTGTTCCAATAAGGGAACTACCAAAAGAAGACTAGTTTAGGGCCTATATGGCCATGAATATACATTAAACTCCTACTGAAGCATTATCATGTCTTTTTAAACATATCCCTTTCCCTGGATTGTATGGAATCTATATGGATTTTGTACTTCTCTTGCAAAATGGATGAAAAAGAGTCTTTTCTTGCCTTATAAAATGAAATCAAAGCTTCCATCACTTAAAATAGAAGTATTTAGAAATATGACATGACAAATCATGAAAAAATACAATTTATTTTACCTTTTTCATGTTTTAAAATTGTAAATTTAGCATGTGGGAGGGGTTTTGGGGCCTTTTTGGCTTAATTAACATATCAAATGACCATTTTAAAATATAAAACTTTTGAATTAAGCTATTTTCACATTTTTGAATATATTAAAATCCTTTTTTAAATGATAATGACCCATTTTTAATCCATTTTTGACATTTTTTGACTAAAATTAGTGCTTTCAGGCCATAAATGACTGGTTTGACCAACTACAAAGGGTTAATATCCAGTTTTAGGAAAGTTTTGAATGATAGGGGTAGTAATTTGACCTTTATATGCCAAATTAATAATAATTTTGGTGACTTTTGAGGGTTGACTAGCCTGTTCATCAAAAAGACTTAGAAACTCTAGTAAGGATAGACCAGGACAAACATTGAAACTAGGAAAGCTTATAAAACAAGATATAATAGGAGAAATTGACACAAACAAAAAAAACATGTGCACATGTTCACTTATAAGAAAGAACAATTGTAAAATAAAAAAATAATAATAAAACCATGTGTGGAAATGCACTTAAAGGAATAAAACTATGACTATGTACAAATGAGTGACTCTCCTAATAGTATTATTTAAGAAACATCTCATTCATAGGAATGGGAAGCTCTTATCCACTCAATCTAGATAAATGAAAATAATTTTTATTCTTACAATTAGTAATAACATAAGGTCCACTCCAAAGGCTATTAAGTTTGGAGTGCTTACTTGGGTTTGCACACTCTTCATCCCATTTTAGTACTATGTCTCCTTACTAAAATGTTTTTGATGAATATCTCTTGTCAAATGTAATCTTGAATTGATACTAATTTTACCACGTGGTGTGTATATCATCATATATTATCTCCTTAAATTTTCTCAGTTCATTCATCTTGACCTCTATTGCATCACTTTCTAGAAGCTCTAGCTGATGTGCAAGCTCCAAAGATGGAATATCTAATGAGATATGAAGCCTTTATTCTCTTCCATAAACTAAGAGATAAGGTGAATTACCAATGTAATTATTATGGGTGATTATATTATTCCATAAATCAATCTTCAACTTTGTATTTCCAAGATCTTTGATTATCTTCCATTATTCTTTTGATGATCCGATCAGGTTCTTGTTAGTGGACTTAGCTAGTCCATTACCATGTGGATAGTAATTTGATAAATATGTCAAATAAATACCATTTTCAAGAGCCCATTCACATACCTTTACAATTATGAATGATAAATCATTATATGATATTGTAGTAGGAGCTCCAAAATGGGTGACTAGACTCTCATAGAATTCTAACACAGAGTTCTCATTTGACTCCTTCAAAGGCATTGCTTCCACCCACCTGGTTAAAAAAAATTTATCAATAAAGACCCACTTATGATAAGAAATAGATGAATTATTAATCATTCCAATGAATTCTAAACCCCATTGCATGAAAGGCTACTCAACTTGAATTGGCTTTAGTGGCATAAAAACTAGTATATGTTTTACAACAAACATTGCAAACTTTGTACATTTCCTATCCCATGAATATGAATATTTGAATAAATTGTGGAAAAAAACCATCTCTAATGATTTTTTTAGCTGTGGTCTTGGATATAAAATGACCTCTAGAAGGACTATCATGGAATTGCTCAAAAATCTTGTCAAATTGACTAGTTTCAACACACCTTAAAAGCATACGTCCAATGTATTTTTAAAAAATAACTCCATCAATAAAAATGTATGGTATTGATTGCATCCTAAATTTTTTTATTTTTGATGCATTAAATCCCCTTGGACACTCTCTAGTTTTAATAAATCTAACAATGTTCTATGTCTAGCTTGTAGGAGGTGTATTTTCAGCTTCATGCTGAGTGTCCTAAATTGTCAAAATTGTTTCTTTTTCTTCTTTCACATCTTCTATAATATGTTCACAAAATCATTTTTCTTGTACCATATTTTTAAAATTTAATTAAATGTCATATTCCATGCACTTAGTGACCCATACAACTCTTTTTTTGCTCAAGTCTCTGTTGAGAATGAAATCCTTCACACTTGGATGAGCTACCATTAGTGTAATCTTATTATTTGAAACTAAATGTCTGAATTTTTTTAGACCTATTATAATATAAATAACCATTTTTTATAAAAAATAATACCTCTATTAATAACCCTCTAAATCTTGACTAAAGAAAGTAATGGGTTGTTCCAAACCTTCATCATTCTATTACATAAGCATGGCTGAAATAATACTAGAAGTAGAGAAAACATACAAAAAGAAATCCTTACTAAAATTTGGATTGAGAAAAGTAGGATATTGTCTGATTTATTCCTTTATATATTCAAAACTCCTTTTACCTTCTTTACTTCAAGTGAACTCTTGGTGTTTATTTAGCATTTTAGTAAGTGGCCTTACTAGTTCTACAAAACCAGGAATGAATCTTCTGATAAAGTTTATCTTACCTAAAAATCTCTAAAATTATTTATTGTGTTTATAAAATGATAGAGTAATGATTTCCTCTATCCTCTCTTGATCAATAGAAAGACTATCTTTGGACAACACATGTCCAAAAAGTCTACCCTCATACACTGAAAAAATACATTTTTTTGGATTCAATGAGACTCTAAATTGTCTACATCTATCAAAAATAATTCTCAAGTATGTTAGATGATAATCAAGATTCTTAGAAAAAATTATAATGTTATCGATATAGACTAAAACCATTTCACTCAAAATACCATGAAAAGCAACATCCATTACCCTTTGGAAAGTAGCTCCAACATTTGAGAGTCCAAAAGGCATTTTCTTATAAGTAAAAATACCCCATTTTGCGGTGAAAGTTGCTTTATGTTGGTCTTTCTCTTTCACCAATATCTGGTTATAACCTAAGTACCCATCCAATAAATAAAACCTCTATGAACTTGATACCCTCTATAAAATTTGATCCATGGAAGGTAGTGGATAGTGATCTTTCAGTGATACTCTGTTCATATCTCTAAAATCTACACATAACCTTATCTCTCCATTCTTATTTCTTACTAGAAAAATATTTTCTACCCATGTTTAATGATTTATAGGAAAAATAATACCTGATTCAAACAACTTTGTACGTTCTTTCCTCATGATAATCTCAACCTTGAGGTTGATAGACCTTTGTTTTTGTCTTATAGGTTTTGCATCTTATTCTAATTCAATGGTATTTTGTGCTAATCTAGGATCAAAACATTTCAAATCATGGTATTCTTAATCACATACATCCATGAACTCCTTGCATAAATAAATGAAAACTATTTTCTTAGAATTAGTATTAACTTTACCCAGCTTGAGTAGCTTACCTTCAGTTATGCTAATTTGCTTATAGTGATATTTATTAGAAGAAATTCTCACCTTGTCCTTCCTTATTTGATCATCTTCATTAAATATTCTTTATAAATTCACCAAACCTTTATTCATCTTATTTTATTTTAATTTCACAAGCTGATTTCCATATTGATCCTACAATTTATCATCATTTCTTTGGCAAAACTCTACCTCATTTTATACAAAATATGCTATTTGTTTATCAGAGTCAAAAACTTGCCAAATTATATCATTATTTTGGATTGAAGGCTTGCATAAAACCTTGATTTGGGTCTAATTTTTTGTCTTTAATCTGATTTGGAATATCATATTGTGCTCTTATGGCAACAAGTTTATCAACATGCTAATTTGATCCTCTAAGAATGGAGCAAATGTCAAATGTAAGGAAATATTCCATGAGATCCCAAAATCTATGTTTTTAGGACATAAAAATATGATTCTTTTCTGCACTTAAACCTCTAACTTGTTTAAATACTAACTCACTATCACCTTTCACATGTAAGAGCTTAATATCCCTCTTTTTAGCCCACTGGAGACCATAAATAAGAGACTCATATTCTATAGAATTAGAAATAAAAATAAACTAGAATATAAAAAAAGAATAATACCTTTTATTTTTTGGTGAAACCAAAATTATTCCATCCCCACTTCCATTATTTATTCTGGATCCATTAAAGAATAGATTCCAAACTCCTTATTGATCCTACATTGAGCTAGTGTGACTAGGCAATAAGTCACCCACTTTGTGCATACAATAGAATCCAAAACTAGCATATTCAATAATTTTATAAGGGTCATATCCATGATTTTAATTAACCCACTCATCTAGGAAAAGATTTGGTATACCCTCAAGAGGCTTAGAAGGCTCTTACTCAATGATGTTATCATCTTATAAAATACTGCAATTCACATTTGACATATTTGGCATTTATGGTTCAAGGTGAAATATATAAATATGTTAAGATATAATAGTAGCCTTGGTTCCATACCTAGTTATAAAAACCATGTATGAACAATCTGAGGAAAGGTAAGCTCCTATTTTGGTAGTGAAATCTTTGGATATGCATAGTGCAAAATATGGAGGTAGATCAACAATAACAACATCTTGTAAAATGCTAAAATTTGGACAAGTAACAATTATGATTTTTATATCTTTCAACACACCTAAAATATTTTTAGGAGACCCATCTAACTTCAAGACACCTTTCTCATGGAGCTCATACTACAATCCTAACTTATTAGCTATTATTTTGGGCATGATAGAGGTACTAGCCCCACTGTCAATCATACAATTATGAACTAGACAATCTCCAATGATAACATGAAGGTAAAATGGAGAAGGTTCAGTCACCTTAATATTTTGAGGCTCAAAAACTAGATTATAATTAGTTATAAAATCACTTACTCTTTCCTTTTTAGGTGTTCTATCAGGGATACTAAGCTTTGAAAGATCCTCTTGTGATTACTCCTTTTGTCTTGGGATTAGCAATGTATCCCACATTAAAATTGATACTAAATTTTTATTCATATGAAAAATACTAAGTGTAGAAGTGGTTGCCCTTAAAATTAATTTAGAATCATAAGGAGCTCCCAAATGTTGTGTGAAATGAGGTATGTTAGGTCCTTTCACATTCTTATCTTTTTGATCTTGAGCTTGTTAATTTATTTTTTTCTAAGGCAACTCATGTGTAGTTATATTTTATTATGGATGAGAAGAAGGAGGTTTTGTCTTATTAGGACATGAACCTTCACCAATTATTCTTTTCTTGGATCTAGTATGGGTTGAAACTGAATTATCAATATTAGGTAAATATTGACTTTAATTTACATCCAAGTGATCAAAAGAATTCTCACCTTCTTAGAAGTTCACAAATGTAGTCTCAGTAGAAGCCTTACCACTACCTTCTCCTTATTTATTTGACACTTCTATTTTAGTGAATGAAGTAATGTTTCCATGAGAAAGGTAAGATTCCTTATTCTAAGAAGGTGTTTGGTTTTCAAATGAAGAATTGAACTCTATTACATAAATGAGAGATCTCACTAGTTAGAGCCATTGCCATGTTGTTTGCTTGATCCCATTGATTGTTCCATTGTCCTTCTTGAGAATAGTTTCTATAATTTGGCATAATAGATCTTAAATTTCTTAGATTATTAGGATTATAATACCTTGATTGAGAATTCTACCCTTTTCCTTAATTAGATTGATAGGATGGCCTATTAGACTAGTAATTTTGATTAGTATTCTAGTATGGCTTGTATGGTGGAGCTTGTTGCCTCTCTATTACAACAAACTTGTTAATATGATCCTTAAGAAGACTCTTTATCTTCCCCAGTCTATTAGTTTGATCACCTTCTATTTGATGAAACTTTGATGACTTTGGAATTAGAGTGATAGTTGGATCGGGAGGATGGATCATTGCAAAAAGGGGCATTGGTGGCCTTAGAGATAATTTGCCTTCTTGTATAAGATAATTTTTATCCTTGATTACAACTTCAATAGATTTAGGTAAAGTGTTCCCTCCCATGGTTTAGATCATGACAACTAAATCTAAATTAAGAGCCTTCAAATAGTATAGAAAAGCATAGTTGGGTGTAGGCTTGATCAATATAAGAATTTTATCCCAAGTCTTATGGAATCTATAGTTGAAATACACCATGAATTCATGATTGAATATCTTAATTTTTTTAAGCTACTCCAAAAGTGAAAGATGATCACTTTTGTTCTCAAAATGTTTACACAAAAGTTCTCCAAAATCATCCTAATTATTTATTGATGTAAGAGCCAAACCTTTATACCACTGAAGTGCCTTCCCTTTGAAAGAAGTTGTCAACAACCTCATTAATACATTTTATTGTGTCACATGATGCAATAAACAAATATTATCAATACCTATAATAGTCTCTATAGGGGTTGATGGATTTTCTCTTATAAAATAAGGAATAAACTTTAGAATATGAGATTGAGAGGACTACCACCATTGAATATCATATCTTCTGGGAATAACCATTTAAGGTATAGGATTTAAAACAATATTTGGCTCAAAAATATTGGCTTGAATAGGAATATTTTATGAAATAATAAGGGAAGTAGAAGGTGTAGGTTTTGGATTTGAATCAAAGGCTTTCTTCTTCTTTGTTGATTGGGAACATAGATCAAAGAAATATGTTTCTTTCCCTTTTACAGAAGATATTGTGACAAATATGGTGGCATGAAATGTATAAAAATATGAAAATAAAAATATATAAATGAATAATATACTCAAATACATAGATAATAATTTAAAATTATGAATAAATGGTCCTACCAGGCATGGTAGAAACTATTATCACTCTAGAGAGCACCCTAATTGAAGATGTGTAAAACACACCCTCACTCTAGCTAATACAATTGGAACTTATCAAAGTGTGGGTGAATTTTTACTAAGACAAACCTCTAGAGAGGGTTGTTTCCCTTAATATCTATCTATTAAAACTAAATTAATTATTTTGGGATGAAAAGGGGAAGAGGAAACTAAAGGGAAATCCTATCTAATGGGGTGATGCACCTAAATTGTTTATATCCTTTAGAAGCTAATGAAACTAATGCATGCATATAAATAAATAAAAATTCCTATATTTACCTTAAGTATTAGTATTTCAAATGAAGGATTGAAAGAATTTTGAATTACAAAATTCCTTTTTACCTCTTCAAATGACCTACAGAAGGTGAGATAGAAAGAAATAGGTGAGGAAGGGACCTACCAAAAGGAGATATAATCCCACTTATGTGTTGATACACAATAAATTAAACTATATCCTCTATCAAAACTCATATGCAAAATAAAAATTCTTCTTTATTGGTGTATGATTTAGAATACAATTTCTTCTTCAACTCTAGGAATAATGAAAAAATGGCTTGAAAAAACCAATATATATGTCTAGATTCTAACCTAAGACAATGTGGAATTTATTATAAATAAGGAATATTCTTGGTTTTGTAACCAAAGACTTAATACTTTTACAATAATCAATTAACTCTTTAAAAATCTTCAAACTCCACAAAAATTGCATGATCTTCCAAATTGGCATAAAAAGGAGGTGGTGGGCCCATATTGAGGAAGTTGATCCTTTGCATGAAATTATATTCTAGCCTTTGATTTATTAAATAAAGCTTGAATTTATTTTTAAGTTCTTGAAAGATTTTAATGACATGATAACAAAGGAAGATGCATGAACATGTCAATTAGTCAACTGAAGTATAATACTAGTCAACTCTAAGATAGCCTTCACTTGCATGAAAAGAGACTTTTTAAGGATGAAAATTTCATGATATATTCATGTAATATCATATATGAATCTTTTAAACTCAAATTTAACTCCTTGATAGTCAATTCAATGCCAATCTCAAGCTTAACCATTTGATCAACTAGGCCTATTAGGCCAAAAAGGCTTAAAGGCTAATATATGCATTTGGACATAATGAAACCTGAAGTAAGAAGCCATAAAACTTTTAAAAATAATTAATTAGACAAGGAAAAACTTTTACCATCACAAGATATGTGATTTTGATGATAAAACTTTCACCATTCAGTCAACAGGGTTGACTAGGCCTATTTTGCTCTATTTTCCAATAGAATTGCCATTTTGATTGAACTGGTACAGGAACTTATGGGATTATTTTTATCAAATAAATATTTTATGATAAATAACAAGTCTCAGTCTTTGAACTCCATATATTAAATTTCATTGAACTAATTTGTCTCTCATTTTACATGCTTTTTTCCACAAAAACATGATTTATGTCCTGATATGTATAGATCCATACATAAAATTTGCATTTATGTAATAATATATAAGTTTAAATAATGTTTTAAAATATTTTATGTTGATTCATGATGATTTTATGGAAATAAAATCCACTTTTCTCAAAACTAGTTTTTTAGGGGTTTATGAAGGTTTTAAAGCTAAATTTTCAAAATGATGATTCATGAAGTACAGACCTCAAAATACAAAAATATTTAAATTGATCCATATAAAATTTACCTCAATTAAATCCTTAAAAATATTGGTTTCCCATTCAAAATATATGAAAAGTTACCATGTGGATGAAATTTGCCTATGGGGTTTTGACTACATTTTGGACTGCTTACGCTCTTAGTGATTGTTCATAAATCACAGCCCCTAAAATGATCTAAATTTTTCATTAATTATAATTAAATATGGATCCTCAAAAAATACTAAGATCATTCATCTAAATTCCACACGTGGTGAACAATATGAGCATCTAAATAGGAGGCTTGGAAGGGTGTCTAGAACTGTAAAAAGTGAAAAACTTCACCAAGATGAAAAAAAATCTTCCCCTGATTCAAAAATATTGAAAACATAATTGTAGGAAATTTGGGGCTAACATACCCATAATTTTGAAAACTGGGGCTCTTGAGATGTTTTGGAGCCTTGTTATTAAAAGCATTGTTGTGTTCCTAGGTTCTTATGGAATTTAAAGGTCATCCATTCTGACAGGGTAGCATATTTTGTTGAAGTTAAGTTTTGTATGTGTAATTTTAATAATGGTTATCCATTTTTATGATAAATTCAAGTTCCATGGAGAAGGTATTAGCATGTACCTATTAACAATTCACCACTTGATTTTAGACTAGCTTTCACTAACCTTTAATCTCTAGAAATTAAATCTTGGGCCCTCTTCAATAAAACCCGAAGTCTAAAACCCTTTTATTCGAATTCAAAATTTTTATAGATAAATTTATAGTGAACACTTTATCCTATGTTAGACCTAAGTATACTTTTATACTAAGGCTTGGTCATGTTTATTAACATGACCAAACCTTAATACAAAATTATACCTATGTCATTACATATTCCCCCTTTAGCACCCTAGCTAATTTTAACCATGTCTTGAAATGGTTTTTTAAGGCCCCTTTTTATTTCTTAACCAAGACCCTTTTATTAATGCTTAGCCTAAGTTTTAATCCTAAGGTCCCATTCATGTTTATTAACACAAATGGATCCTATAGTTAAAACTTTGATCTAAATACTTATTAATCTTGGGTCCTAACTTAACCTTCATGCTTGATTGTAGATCTGATGATCCTTGATTCATTACAAGATCCAATCTAACAAAGTGAGGAAGGCCCTAACATTGATTTAAAATGAAGGCACCTTGCAAGGATATATGGTTCTCACTGTAGCTAGGATAAAGATCTAACAGAGTGAATTAAAGGTTGAAAAGTCAAAGCCCCAGCAAAGCACCACATGGAAATCACTTATGATAAAATTCATTAGTATAGGGTCCTAATTATTTAAAAGGTCTGATGACATATGACTACTTGAATAATCATCTAATAGTCCTCACTTCTTGAGATCTGACAGAGCAAGTTGAATCCAAAATCTTGGGAAGCTCCACAAGGATGCCATGTGGCACTCTCACATCCAACTATAGTAATCTCATGGGTTTAAAATTGATACTCTTTCTCACATCATTTGATGGTTTCAAGGATGTCTATTAGGTTATTGAGATCATCAATATTAACATAGTCTAATATTTTATGTAGACAAAGGGGGCATATTTAAATGTTTTAACAAGGTTTCTATTGATATTTCAATGAAAGCCTTAGAATAAATGGATTTATTCTAAAGTTTTATATGTTTATTAATACAAAATGAACTTAGGATTAAACATTTAGCCTAAGTCCTAAATTTACATGATCCATAAAATTAACTTAAAATCCATGCATTTTGTAGGATCTTGTGGCTCTCACCTAATCATACAAGCATGATACAATGGTATGAAATCTTTGAGTGGAACCCAAGATAGCTGAGGGCTTGACATGTGGAATGAGCTCAAGCATTATAACTCAATGGGTGTGATAAAATGCCAAGTGGCGTAACCATAGAACTTGGTACTTGTAGCTATCAATGAGGTGAAATACCTAACATTATGATCAATGGTTCACACTAAATATTTGGATCCAATCCAATGAAGTGAATCCCAAAGGCCAAATTTACAGGCCAATGGCTAGTTGTCCTTGAATCAATTATGAAAATGCCATGAAAATATGCCAAATGGATGCCACATAGGATCCATATAAGTAAAAGATGATAAAAATTAGATTGCATCCATCTTATAATTTAAAGGTATAAAAGCACAAGTCTTAATCAGATCAAAGACATAAATGAACCTAGGTCCAAATCACTTTTTCCATTAATGCTCTAGGAAAATTCAAACTTAGCATAAAGCATTAAAATTATGATCAGTTAGACCTTAATTTATCCAAATCAATCCTAAGTGTGAATAAAAATAATCCACATACTTATTTGTGAAATTGGTGGTAAATAACCTAAAAAGTTTAGGAAATAATGGCAGTGGGAAGGAAATAATGAAGGGAAGAAATAAAGCTTTACTTGTCTATAGACCATCTAGGTAATATTTTCAATGACACAAAATTGGACACCATAGCATTGAATAATGGGTGTAAGAATTGGTCTAAGCTCTTCTTTGCCATAGAAGAGATGCAGTCCCTCATTCAAAATGAAAGGAGAAATAAGGTGGTCAACACCAAATACCAAGACTTGGTCACTTGCAATTAGCTGGCCTCATTGTGTAGCTGCTAAACCTGAGGTACTTCATTGTATTGATGTACTTGCTCCACTTTTTGTTTACTATAGAATAGATGATGACTGGATTATGTGTGATAGAACATCTATAAAGATTACTTATGTTTCCCCTATAGCCTTTGAGGGTTACTACAAAATCCCATGGTCCCATGTTGATTTGCCCTCAATCAAGAATTTGACCACCTAAAATGACCTCGATAATATCCTTAGACCATGGCTCAACTAGGGAAACCATGTATTTAGAGATTACCAAGGATTCTAATTACCAAATTTAAGGAAGGAATTAGGGTTACCATGACCTTATTATTGACCAAATTTGACCCCAATTCAAATTTGGATCAACCCCCTATTATTTTAAATTTTTAGAGAAATTTTTATATGTCCTATGGGGTCATCTATTGTCCTAAATGTCTCACCCTTTCCCTAGTACTTACTGAAAGACATCCTCTTTGTACTATCCTAGTAAACAAAAGTAAACATTGGTAAATTATGGTCAAACTTATTCGAAGGCTAAGTTTATTTTTAAAATGTATTAAAATGGTCTTTTATAAGTTTCAATGTGTTTACAAGCCATAAATTAACCACTTGCTAGGTTTTAGGTGTTAAAAGGGTCATTTGGTGACTTCTCTAGCTAATTAATTTACTTATATAGATGGTGGGAGTTATAAAACATGTCATCAAGGTGAATATCAACGTGGATAAGGTCAAATCATGTCATAATCAATCAGGGGATAGCTAGAAGTCTATTATTATCATGAAATGGCAATTTTCTCCTAAAAATAGGAGTTTTGGGTTATTATGATCATGAAATGGCAATATTCTCCTGCAAAATAGGATTTTTGGGTACTTGTATGGATTTATCAAGTCTACCATCAGTTTGAAACATGGTGGAGTGACTCTTCACCTCCCCATAGGTCATTTCCACGTTTTTATTTCAAGGAGAATGCAATAATGTTCATCTATAACTTGTTTTCCTCTATTTTCACTTGGTAAGCAAAGAAAGGCCGGATTCAATCACTTGGCATGGGACATACATGTGCAGTTGGGAATAATGGTTTTAGAGGTGGATAATAATCTATGTAATTAAAATCCATAAAAATAATTTTCATTTTGGTGCATCCTCCTTTATGAACAATCAATTTGACTCTAGGCAGCCTTTTAGGAAATTACATTAAAGAGAGGTATAAGTTTACATCTACTTATTTTTTTTAGGAATAAATGGAGCTATGCAAGTTTAATAAAGTGTTTTTAGATGTGAATAAGGTACTCTCCATGGTTTTTTAATCACCTCACACCTTTCTTAATGTCCTCAAAAGGGTTTTCCTAATGGTGCTTATTTCTTAAAATTGGTAGTCATGGGTGTAGAACCTGAGTTTTGTCAACATGAGAGTAGTTCCATGAAGTGTTATCATGGTTGGATTCATGTGTCCAAATGTGTTTTAATTAAAAATTTCAAATTAACATACTCTTTCAAATCTAGGATTATCCATATCTTCCTTGTTCACTTCCTTAGTACTTATAGTCATCTTATGCTTGGGCTCAAAGAGGTTGTACGGAGGTGTGAGTCATAAAATGAATGGTGAGATGTATGTTTGAGGTTATATAATTATAAAGAGTCATGTATTTCATGCCATAAATACTATAATGGAATATAAGTGGGTTTTTCATTCAAAACATTAAGTGATTGAGTTTTTTCCTCTTAGTCCATAAATGGGCCAAACAAAGGTCCTTGGCTTTTTTTGGATTAGTGTATAGCCTAACCAAATGGTTTATAATTTTCTATAATTGTTTATACTATTATTCATACCTAAAATACATCCATTATTCCAATTTTTATCTTAAAGTATAATAATGAGATTGTTTTTAAGACCCTCAAAGGTTGTTAGTGAACAACTAAAAGTAGATAGTGTTGTCTATAAGATTTGGAAGGGGGCTACCACCTACACTATGCATGAAGGACTCTAGACCTAATATTTTAAGGGGAAAAAATTAAAAAAAATTAAATAATGATTCCTAAGCACTTAAGTCATGAATAATAATTCTATTTCATGAAACGACCTTTTAAGCCTACTTCTTATCTGTACACAAGGTAGATTATACAATGAAGGAAATGTTTCAATGATTAACACAAAGAGATGGTGTTGAGGATTCCCAAGAAGAAACTAAGGTCATAGTGTGATTAATATTTGGCTAAATAAAATCTTAAAAATCCCTATACTTCACTACCATTATCCAAATGATCCTAAATACAACCTATAGGCCTAAGAAAATACACTTACAGTCATAGATATTGAGGGTGTGAACTCAGTCAGGATTGAAAGGGGTTTTTGAACTAATATAGACAATGAAAGTGAGTGAAATAAATATTATATTATTATAGGATGACAACAAAATTTTCTTACACAATCTTTGAATCCATATTCTCACATGAAAGCCTATAGGTAGGGCAAAAGATGTCTTAGACCTGTGGGTTAGCTTGAAACACAATCCATGTTCAAATGCTGTGTAAAAGGTATGGGAGTTTGGGAAAGTAAACCTTATTACCTAAAAAAGCATGATATAAACATTATTACCTGAAATAACATTATCCAAATGGCCCTTGACAAACTACAGGTGGACTAGGAATATGCACATACAGGCATAAATAGGGTCTCAAACCAGTCAAGGTAGGGGTATCCTCTTTAAAGACCAAAACATGGGATTGATGCATGATTTGAAGGTATATAGGTAATGGAACGAATTTATATGGTTTATATACTAACTATAATATAAATAATTCCAATGAACATCAAACAAATCTTAGATAACCACCTACAAGTAGGGATTCTAATGTCTCAATCCTCATCAAATAATAAGCCTAGTCTTGGGATTGAAAGATAGAATGGTGAAAATGAGTGAAGATTGAACTTGGTAACATGATATATGATCATTAAAATAATATTTTTAACATCAAATATTTTTTATTTTTTCCTTAAATCCATAAACACCACCATAATCACCTACACCTAACACCCTAAATAGTGATTCCTCAACAAGTAGTCAATGGCCTAGTTGATGGTTTTTAAAGGGAATAGAAGTGTTTGAGGGGAGAATTTAATATAAAATGGTTTAAAAACATCATTTAATTCATTAATTATCCATAAATTTACTAATAAATCTCAATTAAATACCTAAAGCATCCAAGCACAAGTCCTACCTTGCCTACCTTCATAGATTGTTTGGTTCATAGTCTACCTTGGAAATATATGAAGATGAAGGTCTAAATGGAGGATTTAGGTTAAATTTTTTGATATAGAGTACCCTTGGTGGTTTATTAATATTATAAAATTACAAATTTTCCAAATATATTAAATCAAACCCTCTCTATTTCGTCTTAGAGTAGGGGCTATTTAGTTTGAAGGAAAAGGGGTGAAATTGGTGATCAGAAAGAAAGGAAAAATACAATAAGGATTTAATAAGATATAAAAATTCCATGTAAACCTAAAAAAACATTCCATAAATACTGAAGGCAAATAGGGTACCCCATACCACAAAGGTTGTAGTCATGATGAAGTTTGTTGCTAGTGGAGAAATGAAGAAAAGGTGAATTAGAAGTTGCTTGAAAAGTAAATAGGATTATTTTTAGGTTATAATTATGCATATTTTTCCTATATAATATTTTACCCACCTTCATAGATAATTTTAAAATCAATTTGAAGCTCAATACTCACCCATCATCCATTTTCCTTATCTAGCATGCAAAAAGACCTAGACTAGTCTTTTGGCCATTTCAGAGTTTTCATACTTTCACAATGAACTAGAGGATATAATTTTATATGTATCATGTTATGGGTCATGTTAAATTTAATAAAATATTTTTATGATCTCTCATGTGTGGGAGCACAAAATAGGCATTTTTAGTCTTTTAGGCTAAAGAGGCCTAATTGGGAAGACTAATTGATCAAAATAAACATTTGTCCTAGGTTTAGCACCATGAAACTTGGCACAAAGCACAATGAGGGAAAAGGGTAATAAAAAATTGTCTCACTTATTATTTTTAATCCATACATTACCTTGTAAAACTGTATTTGTGCAAAAATAGGGCTACAAGAGGAATAGGCCCAGTGAAAGCTCTATAAGCAAAATGGAGACTTGAAGAGAGTTTGATGGTTATAGATGAATTGTTTTCAATAAAATATTATGATAATATGACTTTCATGAATAAAAATTTCACAAATTAAGTTAAATCCAAATTTTATCTATTTTGGCCAAATTAAGCCTAATAAGACAAGGAGGCCTTGTGACACCTAAGAAGGAAATTGATGATTACATGTGATGTAACTATTTGAGATGCCTCAATATGGTTTAAAAATTTCCTTGGGATGTAAATTTAACTATCTAAGAGATATCATGATCAAAATATTTACTTTTGCCACTTTTCAAGGAGTTTCAATACTCAAAGATGGTTGTGAAAGAGTTTCAATGCCACATCAAGGAAGGTGATCAGTTTGGGACATACACATATCCACATCAGTTAATTTTTATATACTCCACATAATTTACATGAAACACATGGCCATAACCTACTTTTAAGTGCTCTTGAAAGCCCATCATGAAGGCAGTTTCACAAGAAATAATGATTGAGAAGATTGCTACGCCATACTTCAAGAAAAGGCTAATTTGGGATATAATGATCTGAAAATAAATTTCATGACTATTCCTACACATAATTCACATTAATTTTAACTAAATCTCACCTTTGGACACTTATCCTTATGCCTCTTCAAAATCTCTTCTCTCTCTCTCTTCTTCTAAAATTCTATAAATGTGAGCCATCTTGGCTATTGTAAAAGGAGACCACAGCTAGTATGGCAAAGCCCTATTGGTATGACATTAAATTTTGTCTTTAAACTTTTAATAAAAGTCTGATTATAAGTTAAGAACATTTTTTATAAGTATGTGAGTGATGTATATTGGAGCTAAGTGATGGTGTTATTCTTACTCCTCTTTATCTTTCATGTTTAAGCAAGAGTTCTAATTTTAACAGTTCATGTGAAGTGTATGAATGTAATATGATCCTATTCAAGTATGAAATTGTCTTAATGGTGTGAAATCTTCCCCTAGATCAATTATCTTGTTGATTATCCTATGTATTCCTACCTTCACATTGAAACACTATGTTAGGATCTTTCAATGCCTAAAATTGGTCTTAGAAAGTTTTGTTGCTTAGTAGGAGTGTAATAGTCTATGGGATATGTCTTGGTGTATCACCTCTTCAATTTAGTTTCCTTTTCATGAAAAATCCTAACCCTTTTCCATAAATAAGCATTAGATTAGGTGATAAGCACTTAAATATGAATCTAGGGAGCTAGCCCTCGTAATATAGAGATTCATCTTCCTTACAGGTCCACTCACAACCTGAGAGATGATTCCATGTTGTATCAAATTTTAGGAGTTTCATATAATGTCCTAGGGTGCACAATTTTCTGACAACACTTACTAAATAGGATTTTTGTATCTACCATAACCACCTATGTTAACCCCACCTAGGTTTCCTATGTGTATTTCTTGATAGATCAACAACTCACCCCTCTTATTGGAGAAATGATAAGCATTCACTTGGGTTAATAATTTGTATCCATTAATAAGAAGACCAAAAATTAGTTCTTTATGATGTCCTATTTTCTTGATTCCTTACTTGCTTCCACCTAATTCCCTAACATCAAAAATTGCTCTCCTAGTAGTAGCACCATTGTCTCCCATCATTATTCCAAGTTGTATATTTTAAAATATAGGAACCATATGCAATTAATTTGTGATTTCATTTATCCCACTTTGGTTGAAGCTATAACTAGATCCATTATGTGTAGGATGCACCCCTTGATCAAAAGGCATGTTTAAATGATGGGGGATGTATGGTATTATCCTGATTACACTATAATTAGAATTGAGGGAACCATTTACCCACCATACAGGTTGCCTATATATGTTCCAAATAAGTTGGTCAATAAATAAATCACCTTCCAAGTCATCAATGGAATTGGTGGGGTATGAAAGGAAAAGAAGAAAGGCCTCCTCCACCCATTTCCCCTGATAATTAGAAGGACCACATTGAAAGACTAGAAGCAAGTAGACATCATGTCTAGGTAGAGATAATGTATTTTATCTTCCAAATAGATGAATTAAGGATGTGGGATATTAAAGGGGTAGTTAGTAACCATTTTAAAGAAAATAAATTGCCTAAGCTAGTGTATGAACACTAGCCTGGGGTTTATGATTATGATACACCAAGGCAAACAACTTTGCATAAGTGATATCCAGACTCAAGAAATGCAATGCCAAATTAGAAAATAGAATGTTGAATGAAATAAAACAAATAGAGTACATTTGGAAAATACATCCTCTATAGTATCATTTTCTTCCTTCCACCTCCAGAGCACCTCAGCCACCTCCTCAAGTGGAATTGCCACAACCTCAGGACCCTTGTAAAAATCAATTAGAAGAAAGGCTAGGTGAGGTAGCCTCATCTTCAAAACCTATATAAAAACCACCATATTTTTTGGAACATGTTTAGATGGTGGATCTTGAGCCATATGAAACAATTGAATGATTTTGAAAAGTTCTTGCACAAACTTATGGTTCGAATAGAGAGGAAACAAATGAAGACCTTGGCATCCAAGTAGGAAAAATTATATGAACCCATGAACAAATGGAGGGGATTGAAAAATATAAGGTAAAATAACCTATGTTGGACATATTTCCAACCAAAACTTAGAGGAAGAGAAAGACAAAGTTAGCCCTTGTCCCTAACAAATCCAAGAAACCAAAACTTCCATTTGTCCATCCCACCTGGGACATAAATTTTTTCAGTGATGAGTTCCCTATCTATGGGCCAATAATTATATATTGGGTCATTTATGGGAAAATCCAAAATATTTCTCCATATCCCATTCATGGGATCTAATGCAAAATATCTATATTAGTGTGCATGAGGACCTTCAACCATGGATAATTGAAATGATGAAGGAACAAGAAGAAAGAAGACTAGTGGAGACTCAAGGGGTTGGTGGTAAGAAAATGGATACTCCATGGTAATATAGTAGTGAAAAGGTTGATATTTAAGAAACCACCAAGTTCATAGAGCCCACCACTATAGTGCATTTCAATCTAGACACCTTAGGGCTAGAAAAGATTACCACTAGAAAAGTTGTGGTGGGTATAGAAGAGTTCACCTTCCAAAAGGTGGAACAATTTGTGAGCCTAACTCCAATGGGAGGACAAGAATTTGGAGAGAATCCCATTCACCAAGAAGATGTGGAGAGTCTATTTGGGGATTATTCAACATAGGCCATATCAAGATTTAGAGGGATAAAGCAAAAGATTTCCAACTTGAAAAAGGAAAAGCAAAACTTAGAAACCCAAGCCATCCTCTTTGTGCCTAATATTATGATAAAAATGTTGAGTGAATAATTATTTGACATGTTTGAAGCTTTCAAGGACATGAAAATTAGGTAGAGTACCTTGACATAACAAACTAAAGTAGCTAAAGCCCTGGTCATCCAATGGCAAGATTTAGAAGATCAAATAGTTGAGTTCATCAACATGCAAGTAAAAAGATAGATCCTAGGCTTCAAAACTATTAGCTTGGGACACTTGAGTGTAGTCCTAAGAACTATTTTGGATAAAGTATAGGAGTTGAGAACATGGCACAATAATTTTAGAAAACTTGTGAAGGAAGATGAGAGTTTGATGAACAAAATTGAAAAACTCCTAGGAACCATGATAACAAAGCCTTCACAACCCACTACCATTAGGTTAATAGATGTTGAATAATTCAAATAAAGAGACATTACAAACATTCAAGAGATAAAAGGAAGGAGCCAAGGCCAATCAAGAAGCAAGAATCAGAAGATCATAGACATCATCTACAATTTAGTAGAGTGAATTGTAGAAGCTAGAAGCATTAAGGAGGCCATGGCTATAAATGATAAAGAATTCAATAAGCTAGCAGACTAGGAGAATGGATGTTCAATGAAGCATGTAGTATATTTGGACTTGATCAATGAACACACTAAGGCCAAGAACGTCCTCCAAAAAAGGTAGCTAGAGGGTCCACCATCAACTCAATAGAAGATTCTATTGATTATATTTTTACATGCATTTGTAAAATAAAATATTCTATTGTATAAATATATGCTAGTTTTTTAGTATATATATTTCTAGGTCAATCTAATGTAGGTGGTCATATGTATTCTAGAATTTTCATGTAAGGATAACTATCCTTATTCTCTACATATGTATCTTGAAAACTAACCAATACACCACCTATGCTTTCTATAAATAGGCAATGTTATCATTTTGTAAGGGAGAAATTTTTGAGTAAAATTGTATACTTGAAATATTTAATACAGCTAAGTAATTCTAAATTTTTTGTCTATATGGTTGTGTTAAGGATTACTAGTTTTTTAAAATATCAATTACTTATCTAGATCCTGAATTTGAATGGTTTCTTTGAGTCTTGAATTTTATTCTTGTTATAGGGTTGCTAATATGTGATACACTAGATTAGTTAAAAATATCATAATATTCTTCACTTTAATCTATTCTACATCAAACATGTGCATTATCTATCTAGGTGTAGTAGCAAAACATTAAAGCATAGTTGGTTCTTACTTGTATTTCTAATTTACCCTAAAATTTTTTCCTGATTTGTAGTGAAAATTTGAGCATAAGATATTTTGAATTACATACTAGTTTAAATGCATGTTCAGTTAATTGAAACTTTGTCATGGTGTTTGAGATAAATATCAACAATCACAATTGTTTCCTTTCTTCCCTACTCTTCTCTTTTACTCTTTTTTTAAATAACTCATTGTAGCTTAGATTTCATTGTCAAATATTCACTAAGGTTAGTTTATCTTTGATCTTTGGTAAAATTTCATCAAAATTCACAAAGGCTTAGATCAAGGGGGATCCCAACCACCATATCATATAAATTTTGTGGAACAATCTACTTTTCTTTGTCGTTATTTCACCATAAGCACTATAATTACCAAAAACCTATAATTCATGCTCTAAATTCTTAGGATTCTAAAATGAGAAGTGTTATATAAATAATAAAAGCACATGTGTTTCACTTAGAGGACGGACCTATATCATTCTATCAAAACACTCTAAAAGCACAATTTGATTGAAAAATCAAGAAAACCCCCCTTTTGGCCTATATGCCTATTTGCTTACATAAGCCTATATGAGCATGGTTTGCATAAAAATTATGATTTTAAAACTCTTTAAATATATTATTATGATTTAAAAAATCATCCTATACTTTTCAAACTTTTACTTGGGCTTAGAAGCTTCTGTAGCACTCCAAAACATTGTTTGCTCCAATGGCGACCTCAAATAGATAGGCTAAGCTGTGAGACAAAATAGATAGTATATCCACTAATTTAATGGAAATTAAAATTTTCATAAGGTTACCCAACTCATGATGACCCTATGTACTAAATTTCAAGTCAAAATTCTACTTGTAGCTCCCAGAATCTTCAAATTTCCCTAAAAAATGACCCCTGTACATGGACTATATGCATTTCTGACTGAGTTTTGGTGTTTTTGAGCTGATTTCATGTTTATTTTTTATTTTTTAAAGGTTAAATTCATCATTAATTATCACCATATTCTCTTCAATAGTTTGGAAAACTCTTTTACCCTTGTTTTCAAGCAAACCAAGACCCTCAAACAATGCATTTAGGCTTCAAAATGACTGTCTTTTGCTTTCATATATGAATATTTATGTTGTTTGAGAATTTTTAGTTGTCATAATATCTTAAATAGGTTTTATAAATCCATTTATACCAAAATATATCTCTCGACATATCTATTTATAGCCATTTGACCAGTTTCAAGCTTTTGGCCCCTATACTATGAAAAAATAAGCCTACAGGGTACTTGATTGGGGTAAACCTAACTATTACCATATTTTAGAGTTAAATTTAGTGTTTTAGGTCACATATTTATCACCTATCACTAATGGTTACTCCTATATGATACCCCTTCATCACGAGAGACCTAGACACTACAATACCCCCACAAACTTTTGCCATTATGGAGATATGGTTGTAGGTGATGATTTTATAAGATTGTATAACCTTAGGTTCCTAATGATAGTGGATGTAGGGTTATAATTTATTTATTATCTATATAATTCAAAACCTCATGCCACTCCTTCCATTATTTTAGTCACTAGATCAAAAAATCCTTATGAACACTTCAAAGCATTCACTCCCTTCCTATAGCAATTGTAGGTCACTTTTAGGTGGCTGCAGATTATGATGGTGGTTGTAGGGAAATATTTAGGTTCTTAAACCCTTATGATGACTTTTTTTTTAATTAATCCATCCTTAGTTTAGAAAAAATCACCTATTTATCTCTTTTGATGGCCAAAACTATTCTCCCCACAATCTCAAAAGACTTTTGATAAAGCACTTTCATTGCCCTTTACCTATAAGTGCCCATGAGAGTTAGCTATAGGTGACTTTTTGATACTATAGGTGAATTTATACCTCCCTAATACACATTTTTAATTCTCTTTATGAGGATGATGATCACCCTATAGATCAAAACACTCTGTAGATGTTCAAAAACCCTTGGAATATAACAAAACATCTAACTCCTTGATTGTGGCAAGCACCTGGTGATTGCATTCACTTAGATTTGTATGGAATAATAAGGGTTAAAATCTTGGTTTTATCCTAAAAATAATTCATAATTCATTAACATGTTCATACCTCTTTTGAAACACTTTAATGAGTTTGAACTCCTTAAAAGCTTTATCATGATGTAGGGGTTCCTCCTTATAGGGTATAGGCCTGTAGGATGCTTTAGGATTATGTGTGCCAATACCCCTTTGGTTTCTCTTCTAATGTTTGAATTTATCCTCCTCATATTATATTTTTATCAAACTTTAAAATTCTTAATTCACCTCACAAGCCTTGACAAGTCCTTTAAATATCCCTTCCTTATTACTTGAAACCCTTGTCTGAAACAATGCTAATTTAGGGCTACCATGTAAATCATAATTCTTTCCAATTCAAACCCTTATTTAAGATTTAAAAAGTATTGTGCCTTTAGCTATCCTTATAATATATATAAATCCCATTTTAATCATGAACTCAACTAATCCAAACAAACACCTTCAAGATAATTGATTGATAACAGCCTTGAGTCTTTGACACAGCTATAGGTTGTCTTAGAACTTGACTGTAATAATGCTTCACCATTATAGGTTATCTTAGAGTTATTGAATAATTTTTTTAATATTTAATACCATAAATGAGGTTTAAAAATCCTCATATCCATGTATTTTTTTTAGTGCTCTTAAAATATCTCTTTGGTAACCAAACTCTTATTTGGCTATAGGTGAGGATTAATTATAGGCCTGTATGGTCATTCCAAGCACTGTATGCTTACATGTTGTTCTCTACCTCCATTATGATTGGAAATAAACATGAATTAATACCTTTTAACCTTAATAATTATTTCTAAATACCAAACCATTCATTTTTTATGATGAAATCATAACCTTGAAGGTGACTGAGTTTGTGATTCTTAACTGTAGGTGGTTATGATGTCACTCTATATGGAAAGAGTCTACTTATGACCCTAAGGAAGGTCTAACACTTGATTTTATATTTATTATTATCCTCCATTATGTTTTATGAGATCAGATTATAGTGACCATATGGAAGAAAAATCATTGTCACCCTTTGTTATGCTCCTCATAACATATGATTGTATTCCTTTTTTTTTGTAGGTATGCTTGTTTGCATAGTTCCAATCTTTAGGTTCAAGACACCTACCTTCATCTCCATCATTTTATTTCACCATATATGGGTTGATCATGTATCCTCTTCATGATCATAATTAATTGTCACTAAATCTTGATAAAGACCTTTCTTACTTCAACATATCATCCTTGTGAACACACTTGACTATGCATCCTTGTTGTAGGTCCTCATCATGACTGTATGGTACTTTGACTATTACACACATGATCTTCATCTTTAAATAATATGACAATTTATTCATTATTATTAATTAATTTATGCCCTCATATATCCAAGAAGGCCTACCTTTCATTGAAGTCCTCTTCATAAGGATCATAATGCATTCCAATAGATGTAGAGTGATATTGAATTAGCTATAGAGATGTTTCAAAGTCTGAAACATCCTCTTCTCATGCTCATATTTCCCTTTAATCAACCTTTGAATCTCCTAAAAAATATAACTAAGGGATGAATTTGGGTATGAGGGTGGAGTGAAGTGGAAAGATTATGAAGAAAACATGATGGAGGGTGAAATGAAGGTGAAAACATAGTGATAATGGTTGTTTTAAATAATGATATGGAGAGGATGAGATGGAGGTGGGAAAGGAGATCCTAAGAGCATGAGAAAAATAGGATGAGGAGAGTATGAAAAAATTAAAACATTACCATTATTCTAACTAAATTTGGAGGCCATTGGAGGAGGGTAATAGAGAAAAATTAAAACTTGGTTTTCTCAAAAAACCTTAAAATTTGCAAAAAATCCTTAAGGAATGCTAAATAGGCCCTTTAGAGACACATTTAGAGCATGGATATGGGCATTATTATCCATGAAACATTAATAATATCTGAGTAAAATGATTTAAAACAATGAAAAATTGATGGAAAACCTTTAAAAAACCATTTTATTGAAAACTTGAAGCTAACTTCTTCTTTCATGACCATACAACTCTTCCTTGTAAGCATGCCAACTATAGATTGACTAGCTGAGTTTGAGACATTTGTTTGACCTTGAATTGGATGAAGAAAACCTAAAGTATACCATGTAAATTTAGATCAAGTCCTCAATATTCTGTAATAAGTTGAATTTCCTTGAAACTCTACTTAGGTGAGAAGAAAATGAAGAAAACTAGTTGCCTTCCTAGATGCAAGGAAACATAATTTGACTTGTCTTCAACTAAATGGTTCATGAACTTGGAGAATAAAATTTATATTCCACTTATATCATTATGAATCCCTCTGTGTCTAATTTATTCACCAAATTATAGAGTTGTACCTCTCCTCAATTGTTCATACCACTGGAAAACCTACAGGCAGGTTTGTTTGTGTCAACAAGGGAAGTACCAAAATAGGACTGGTTAAGGCCCTGTATGGCCATGAATATCCATGAAACTCTTTATGAATAATTCCCATGTCTTTTTGAACATATTATTTACCCTGGATTATATAGAATCCATATGGATTTCATACTTCTCTTGAAAAATGGATTGAAAAAAAAAATCTTTTTTTGCCTTATAAAAGGAAATCAAAGCTTCCACCACTTAAAATATAAATATTTAGAAGTATGACATGCAAAATCATGTAAAAATAAAAAATTAAACCTTTTTTCATGTTTTAAAATTGCAAATTTGGCATGTGGGAGGGGCTTTGGGGCCTTTTTGGTTTAATTAACATATCAAATGACCTTTTTAAAGTTTGAATCTTTAGACTTAAGCTATTTTCACTTTTTTTAATATGTTAAAATCCTTTTTGAAATAAAAATGACCCATTTTTAATCCATTTTTAATGTTTTTGGACCAAAATTAGTGTTTTTAAGCCATAAATGATCAGTTTGACCAGCTATTAAGGGCTAATGACCAATTTTAGGAAAGTTTTGAATGATAGGGGTAATAATTTGACCTTTACAAGCCAAATTACTATTAACACCTCCTTATTTTACTGATCATCTATATAGTGAGTATATTGAGGCTCCTCTAATTGAAAGTTATCAATAGGTGGATTGGACATAGACTAGGACTAACCACCACTCCATGTTGTAATGTTGACTTTGAGGCTTGTTGGAGTTATAGGGTATGGTATCCATTATGTATTTTTAATATGTATCATGATGGAACAATTCTCATTTATTTCTTTCATAATAGTAGTGAACAGGTCAAGGCACTCCTCTAGATTATGTTAATTTCTACAAAAGGCACATATAGGATATATTGATCAATTATGATGGTAGTGATCTGGGAAACCACACTTATAATAGGTTTGTGGTGGTAAATGTCCACCTCAACTTCATCTACCTTGACCTTTACCTTGACCTCAACCACAATAGACACCTCTATTATCAACATATTTATGGCACATACCATGTGCACGCACCTCATGAATTTTACTAATGAGATAGAAATCATTGGTATCATGAGTATATACATCACATATATTACAATAGGTTGATATATTTAATTGAGTGGAATATTTTATCAAATGGAAATCCATTACATCATGCTCTTCATGGAATATCTCATAAGATTGATTCAACACAGCTTGAATACTCTTATGATGATAATTATTTTAATTATGGCCTTCAAACTCATAGTCTACACACTATAAGCCACTGTGGGTGTCATGAGAATTATGTACAATGGGATTTTCTAGATGAGATGTCATTGTAGTGATCTAAACCTCTTTGAAGGGACTAATCCCTATGTCAATATTGCTAATATCTTTAGCAAGAAGGGTAGCTTCCTAGGCATCACATGGATTGGTGAAATTTTTCTATGATAATGTATTTATAAAGGGGAGTAATAAACCTCATATTAACTATTAGGAATGTTTAGAAATGTTTATCTCAAAATAGAGTTTAGTGAGAGTCATCTTGAAATCTGTATCATACTCTCGCATGCTCTCAATGAGTTCCTACTTGATATACTTCAAGGTAATTATGTTATGTTGTTCAAAATCTGTGATCTCAAATTCTTGGAGAAATATTGCCTTTAGTTAATAATAATACAAAACAACTTACTAAAGTTCATACTTTTGGTACCACTTGTGTCCATGGTCCATAAGGGTGGTATCAAACTAGGTTACTTTCCATTCAGAAAAGGTGATGTCACATGTTTTCCAAATAAGTTCACACTTGTGAGCATGTTCTATAGAATTCTCTACACCTCAATCCTATGAAAAGTGGAGTGTCATCTCATAGTATATAGTGGGTGGCTTAGGGGCTTACAATGGGTTCTATTGAGAAGCATTTCTTATTCCTCCTATAATTTATGGGGGAGGTCCACCACTACCTCATGTGCATCCTCTAGTTCCTCTAGTTGAAACACCATTGGTTCCACCTCACACAAACCCATAATAATATAATCACTTGAGATGTTAAGTGCTAAGGCAAGTTGATTAAGTATATTCAAGATGGTAATTTACCCATTGGTTATGTTTGGTTCATTAGGCTTAAAAATTGGGTCATAAAATTATCATGCAAAGGAAAAGAAATAACCAATAAAGTACCATCTAAAACTTATTCTAAAAATATCTCTCTCATAGTTTTAGTTTCTAAATCTACATTTTCTATATCCTAATTATGTATAAATGCATCATCTAACTCAAAAACATGAGCACATGTTATGGGTGGGGAACTAGGCCTATCCAAATCAGGTTCTTCAGTCACCACCACCTGACTTGATTCTCTTGTGCATACTTAATTTGGAATCAAGTGTATTACTATGGTTGGGGAGTCCTTTTTATTCTCTTCTGCTTCCCTATAGACCCTTATAGAACTTCTTGAGACCTCATGTCCCCTTCCTATATTGCTTCCACTCATAACCCTTCATTGAGATTCATCATACTTGTGATTACATAATTAATGATTATTGGATACCATATTTTATGAAAAATTCTACTTCACAAGTGCCCCTCCATTTACCCACCAATCATATTGATCATGCAAGAAAGAATTTAGCCTTCCATGGAGAAATTCTCAAGTCTATAATTTACAAAGAGCTTCATAACCTCCAACAAAAAGTGTCTAATATATCTACCATGCATCTATTAGAAGAAGTGAAACTAAGCTTCCTATGGACAAGAATATGTCAATATTTCATACTCTAAGGTGTAACTATTCAAAACCCTATGCCACCAAACATCAATATCACATGTCCAAGGTGCTCCCAACCATGCTAAACCTGACTAATGTTCTAGTATCCAAGTTATCTTCCATCTATATATCTTTTATTGGTCTTGAGAATAAGACATAATCCAAGAATGAAGGTGAATGGGTACCTATACAAATAATCTCTCATATAATGAGTCATATATATTATGTTCTACACACACACGTGTGGAGATTCCTAGTTCAAGAAATGGTACTATAAAATTATCCTCAATGATAGTAACCCATCACTCAATATTCTCATGTGATAGTCATTCGATCATCTTCCACCATCATGTAGACAAGTTTTATGGGTCCTAAAAATGAAACCATAATGTTGGGATTATTTTACTTATATAGGTATAAGTTCCTTGAGGCATGCATGGAAGTGATTAAGAGCCCAACATACTAGCATGCTAGAATTTCATGAAAGAATGAGTCTAATGCACTCCCTTGAAGCACACAATGAGGCATCAATTCCTATTGGTTTTTTTTTATGAGGGTGTACTAAAATATAGGGGTGCTCAAATACATACACATTATTATGCTCATTCTATAATCCATCTTAACACATGCTCATTACTCAATGATCAAAAATAAAAATATGACAATAATTATAACTATTAACCTTAACTTAGTTAACTAAAAAATGACATACATGATAAATAACACCATTATCTCCATAGTTAGTTGAATAATAATATTAAGTCAACAAAAGCATCATTAATAATATTGATAAGTGATCTTTAAATATTACACAATTCTAAAGTTACAATGCAAATCACTCATATAAACTCTATCAATAATATCCACCTGAACAACAACATTAAAAGATCAATATAGGGGTATTTATACTTATTTTCCCTAACCAAGTAGTTATAAATGTAAATACACTCATGGTGACTTACCAAAAATCATCAACACACTTGAGTCATGGCAACTAATTTCATTTATTTCCTAAGGACCTAGGCCTTTCTAACCCTATATTCTCTCTTCGGTGTTCAGTCCTTCTCATCAAGCACATATCTTCCTATAGATCGATGTTGGATTCATGATTGACTTATTCTCTATCATCCTATGAATCACTCCATAATTTATTATAATTTCCATTCACTACTCGAATCTCTTGCTAAGTTATGAGTCCCTCATTCATGGGTTATCCATCTAACATGCACATTTATTCCATAAGACTTGGTCCTTCCATGCCATGGACTATTTTACCATGGTTTTTAGTGTTATGGTCTTCCACATAATGCCTCTCCACACTAGTTATTATAAATAACACTTAGCAAAAATTTAGGGGCCAACATCAACCCACACTAAGCAATTAGTCTATCCCAGACTAAGCATTTTTTGTAGGCTCCACCAAAAACTCTTGTCCTATTTATTTAATTTGATTATTGACACCTTACCGATAGATTAAAGTGTTCTACATCTTAGACATTATTTATGCAATCACTACCTTGAGCTTATTGGTCTCCTTGGGTTATTTGAGACACTCACCTACTTTATTTACTAAATGTTTAAGGGATGTGGAAGCATCCTTATGAATGCCTTCAAGCATAGTGACCTCAATAATAACCTACCCTCAAAGTACCATGAAATTTGATTTTATTTCTTATTAGTGAGTTCTTATTGTGTCTTCCATTGCCTCCAAATCCTTGAATGCTTTGGTGTGTTATATGTAGTATTTTATTAACAAGGAATTATCTACCAACTATTGTCATTAAATCTCTTTTGCTTGAATATGTGATTACAAAATCTTGTTGGGTCTTGCCATATTTTCAAAAACCCCATCTAAAATGGAAATGGTGTCACCAAATATGTGTAAGAAACTTATACACACATCCCCTACTTATGTGATTTGCTTTGTTGCCCAAGTTTATTCATTTTAGGGGCCAGGTTATTCCTTGCACTATTTTAACATGAGCTCTACCAAGGTTTCCAATTTATCTACTACCTCACTAGAAATGGGTACTCCATCAATGAAAATTGGTTCTTAGCTCAAAATTATTTTATAAATGTTTAATGTTTTCACTTTGGCATCTATTTTAAATTATAATTGACACTTAACCTTAGCCAACTCTTCCTCAAGATTTATTCTTACAATGACCTCATTCTTATATAAAACCACCATCTCTACATGTTTCTTTTGAGCTCACTAAATATTAGACTTAGATAAGTAATTGTGCCTTGTGACCTCATTTAAATTTTTTTAAAAGTTCCATGATATTATTTACAATGGTAAACTATTATGGGCTACATAAAGGGTATCGAGAAGTGTCACTACTTTGAGATCTAGTACTAGGCTATCTAAAGGCATATCAAAATGGCATTCTCCATTATATACATCATGGAAAAAATACAATTCCAACCAATTCTACTCAAATTCATCTTTAGGTGTAAAATTTAAATACATGTATAAGATATTTTAAGGCACTCCCCTATGTTACTAGTCATAAAGGGTCATGGTCACATCAGTCTTATCTAGCCTCAAGATAGAGTCATCAACTAGATCTTTCCCCTTAGAAAGATCTTACTCAAGTATTTTGATGTCCATGTATTAAATTTTATGACTATCCCTGATGTCACTATCCTTGATGTCAAACTCACTCATTCCCAAAGTCATGTCAGAGCCATCGCTCTCTTCACCAAGCACATCTTCAACTCTTAGTTGTTCCTCTTCGAGGTTGATTTATTCATGATGCACTAACAAAGGTGTTTTATTAGAGTCTATGGTGACCTTCTCTTATCTTTAAACAATTTTTTTTGGTGTCTCCTCTAAAATATCTATTTTATCTTCAAGTCACCATCCTTAGGCATCAATTTATCATTTTCCAAAGGAACAATATGTGGTGTTGGCTCTAGGCCTTCAGGTTGACTTACTGGTGGATTCTTCTTAGGTGTTACCTAGGAAATCCTTTTCCATTTTGAATATTATGACTATGTGCTTGTGCTATCATCATGCCTTGTGTTCTTATACTTCTTATTTAGTATTGGTTCTGGTGGGATTGTCTCTTTTTATCACTCTGTACTCCTTAAATATTTATTTTTTGGTTTCATCATGTAAAATAAAGAATTAATTAAATTATAAAACAAAATTTATTAGACTTTTATGTAAATTTTATTTGAATAAATATTTTACCTATATGCTTTCTTTTTGAGGTATATGTAATATGGTGAAGAATCTTCTTTGCAACAATATTCACTAGTTGTGCATCATATATCTATTTGATGGCATTCATGAAGTACCACATAATGAAAGCATATGGTAACTTCAACCATCTATATAAATATCTAGAGGGGTCCATCTAGATGCATTCTAGGCAAAAATTCTATTTAATAATAAAATTTCTCTTGGTCTCCAACATTTCTAGGAAAGTCCTTTGCAATGCGGTTATTGGTCTAAGACAATTGAATATTTTGAACCATTCTATAGGGGACTTGTCCTTTATAGGGTATTCTCATTTCAACCCTCTATTTGTTTATTAAAGTACACCAATATCATCAAACACATAAATAATAGGAATGCACCCCATGCAAAACTTTGGTTGGGTAGATGGTGTGATTTCTCTATGTCTAAAATAATTCTATCAACAAATTACTACACCCAATTATATTATATTTCCTTGGTTACTTATTGATAAATATAAAGGTGGGCCATATCCACCTCTTTCCACCTATCTTTTCCTCCAACCTTGGTCATTATGATGCATACATCCACTTTGAGGGTGGGATCTTGGAGATTGGTGATATGCATAACATGGCCTTGTTTTTGATACTCAAGTGCCATATCAATCTTCTCAATTTCATCCTAGTCCTACAATTCATAATCAAGGTCCATGATTGATAATTTCAACCTTGTGACTTTTATTATCCACTCTAATGTAATTTTCATCTGGTCCCTACAAAATAGAGGTAGACTTCATGTACATGTGAAATCAAAAACTTCACTGCTTCAATTAGATTTATAAAATATGAAAAATGGAACAATGGGAAGAGTTTGACATTATTTAGAGAATTGAAAAATTTCAAGTCATATACTATCTCACTCTTTATTTTTTGGTTATCTACCTATTAATCATGCTATAATTCCACTTCATTACTAGGTTGGTGGTGGTTATAATCAAAAACATTACAAGTGGGCACATTTGATACCCAAGTATCCATATGCAGTACCACCTTTGGGTACTACATTTATTTGACCAATAATGGGTTTAAATGGGGTATAATAACCTTCTTATTTACCTAAAATTCCATTTCTAATTATATTTATTTTTCATGTAATCTAAACTCTTTAGGTACCTATTTTCTAATCAACATAGTCTCACCACCCACACTCTCCAACTCTTCTATTTCTAGTATCACAAGTAAAGGCTCACTTTGTTGGGAATTTTTATTTGGTTGAATCACCCTTCGAGGACCCTATATGTTGAGGCACATACATCCAATATTCCCAAAATAATATGTGGTTTCCTTGTTATCCCACTCAGCTCTCCTACTTTAATGCCTTCTAATGGTAGGGGTCAACCTTTATAACCTAAAAATCTAAAAATTTGTTTATTTTTACACTCCTCCCAACACTCTTTATATTTACCTCAACTGATACACTCCACAATGTTTTAAAATAATATTAATACATTAATTTCCACTCGTATGGAAGCTTGGAAATCACTTTGCAGTAACTCAAATACACTTTTCATTTCTATAAGCTCATAAATGTGACAATAGTAAAAATTGAAATGGCCTACATTAAAAAATTTATAGGCTAAAGGGGGTACTTGAATTTACTACTCTACTACCTCTAATATCACTTCATGCAATAAATTCTAATAATGGTATTGCCATGATGTGAATTTTTCACACTTTCTATTACCATTTCTTTCCTTGTATTAAATACATGTCTCATCCTATTCTATTCCTAAAGTGAATGACAACTATAAAGAATTTGAATATTTTAAATTCCAAAGGTGATAATATTACTTCTTTACTTAAACTTATCTTGGTTTTTATGTGCCACATCTTATGTGCCCTTTTATCCTTATGCAATTATGTGCCTTTACTCTCATGCACATTCCCATTGACCATATCTTGGTGCTGCATAGATGATCTACCCTTACCTAAAATTAAAAGTTTTTTGTGGTCCTCCATGATAACATAAATAATAATAAAAATAGTGTTGACCTTAAAACTACTTAAGTGGATGCAACTAGTGGCATGCTTTATTGAAAAAAAATCTTAGATTGACCTAATGAAAGACACCTTATTATTCAAAAAAAGGAAAGACTATTCAGAATAGTAAGGTCTCAACTGACTAGCATTAAAAATTTTAGGAAGGAATTGGCCATCTAGTCATTTTAACCTACATGCACTAGTGGGAAAGATACTATAAATGATGAAGGGGCTATCTTAGTATACATGAATCTTCATAGAGTGGCATGAAAACTTCGAGTTGTATACTAAGACTTCCATGCTGGGAGAAAAAGTCTTGTTCTTCAAATGGTGATCATGTTAGGCATTCTATTTATGTTTTTCCACTCTCTAGATCCATTTTATGAGAAACTAAGGCTCCTATAGTTATAAAAATTCATCAAGGCATGCTTTTAAGGATGTTTAATCATCTAGTCAACCAATTTTTGCAATGCAAAGAGATGGGACAAAGAATTCAACCAAAAGAACCACTTTGGTATCAAACATAAGATTAAATGGTGTGATCTTGTTTAACCACTTGTAAGTGGTTTGATATGCCAATAATACCACATACACATGATCATCCTAGTCAGTGTGCCTAATATTACATATCTTGGTCAAAAAATTACCCAAGATCTTATTGAATGCCTCAGATGTACCATTGGATAAAGGATGATACAATGTTATTTTATGAAACATGATCATGAATTCAACCAAGAGGATACAAATGGTTTTATTAAGTATATGGGTTCCTGGATCACTATTCAAATTCAATAGACCTAAACTAGGTAATGATATTCTCCTAAATGAATCTTTCAATAGTGATAATGGTATAATCCCTTATTAACATAGATTCAACCCAACAAGTAAGATAGTCAGTAGTAGTGATAAAATATCATGATTTGGTATGCCTCCTTACTAGGTTGATGGGACAATAAAGTCAATATTCCACTTTTAAAAGGTTCTTGTGACAAAATTAGATGTAGTGGTATTGTACCCATTCTTTTTAACTTTTCCACATGCTATAAAATGTCACACTAGCACATGTGAGTATTAACATCCTTAAATAAAGTAGGACACCATAAGCCAACCAATAGGACTTCCATGTTATAGCTTCACTATCATGGTGTTCTTTGGTGACACCTTCATGAAATTCCTAAAGAACCTCATCATGCTAATATTGTATGTTGTAGCATCATATCACTTCATCTCAGCCAATCTTATAAAGGTCACCCATATAAGCTAGAATAGAGTGGCATAAGTAACTAGTTGCATATTTTTTGGGGTGCTAAGGTGAGATGGTACTAAACTTGTATTCAAAAAAGTCATGATATATTCCAAATACTCAAGCATGTGTGTGATGTGAAGTAGCTACAAGTTAGGTAAGTCATCCTCAATAGTGCATATTAGTTATCTAGATTCAATCATAGTTAACTTTATTGGGTTTTACCATCACTTAAAATTTAAATTCTTGAAATAACACAATCCACCAATAAATGAGCCCATGTAATACTATTTTATTTACTAAGTAATTTAGTGTCTCATGGTATATGAAGAATATAAATGGAGTATTCAACAAGTATTTATAGAATTTTTGGAGGGCATAAACCATGGAAAATGATTTTCACTAGAGAGTCGTGTAGTTCTAATTAGCTGGAGTAAGTTTTCACTTAAAAAATAGGTAGGGTGATCTAAGTTTCCCTCACCAGGTTGAGTAAGGATAACACTGATTGCCATGCCAGAAGTATCAAAATCGACATGAAGTTTTGTCTAGTCTATAAATTAGAGAATAGGGGACAAGATAAGTTTATCCTTGAGTGTAACAAAATATTGTTGATGAGCATTGGTCCATATAAATTGATAATTTTATTTAGTAATTCCTTTAGAGGCATAGTAATCCTAGCATATCCATAAAATAACTTTATATAATATATAGTATACCTTAGGAAGGTAGGTAAATATCATTGGGTGGTTGGCACTGGAAAGCAAAGTATAATAATAATCTTGGCTATATCTACCAAAAGCTCATCATAATATATGACATGACCAAGTAGAATTCCAAACAGGGTAGCAAACATAAATTTATTCTAATTTAGGAAATATGAAGGTTCCAAAAATGCTCAAGACATTATTAATATATTTGAATAGTGGTCCTACACTAAGATATAAATAGTTTCATCATCAAGGTAGACTTGAAGGAACTTATGAATAAAGTCCTTTAAAGCTTTGACTCTGATCTACGAGAACACAACATGAGTGTTTTTAAACCTAAATGGAATTAAATTATTTTTAAAATAACCCAAATTAGTTGAAAATTTGATCTTAGGTTTATCTTATTACATAATATAAAATTAATGATATCTTAAGAATCCATCCATAAAGGTATAGATTTCACACCCAACAACTCCCTCAATTATCTCTTATGTGAAGGGAATTTGAAAGGGGTTGGTAATGCAATCAACGTTAAGTACCTAATAATCCACATAAATATGAATGTGTCAATCCTTATTTATAATTATAACCATGGGACTCACCCACTTAAACTCATATATAGGACTAATGACTCCTAAGCAAGGCATGTTATCAAAAAAGATGACATAAATGAATGAACTCCTTGAGGATCAAAGGGGTGTGGTGAAATATTTGGTACTTTTTTCCATTATTTAATTAGTTATGCATACTCCTAAGGATTTTATTGATAATTATACCATATATTTATATCCTGAATAGGGTTTAGTGATTTATAATTTTTGAAATAAACCATGTTTTTTAGTGTAACATCAACAAGCAACCCAATTACTTGGGTTGTTTGAAAAACTTTCATGTTATATCCAAGATTTTTAAAGCATGTATCTTTGGATTGAATTTATATATGTGGATACATAGTGTTAAAATAATGGAATATAAATATAAACATTCCTCATCTTATATAAAATTTCAATTTTGAGTAAAGATCTTCCAGTTCATGATTCAAACATTTGTAAAAAGGAAAATTTAGAAAAATGGTATAACCTTTCTTGTGAATGGGTGTGGTTAATATATTGAATAATTTATTGGTAATGGAATGTTTATTATGGTTTTAAAACTTCATTTGGGGTGTATTTATTATTCTTTATGTGGATGTAATCATACAATCCTTGAATTAACATGTACCTCTACTGAATTAAGTGGGTGGAAATGTTATCAATTCATTATAATAAATCAGTTAAGCCAACTTATTACTATGGTTATGTGTAGGATAGGCATGAAATTGAGGAGTTTTAGGGTGAGGTTGGGATATGCTATTATAATTTTTTTATATCAAAACCTATTATGATTTTTGGTGTTTTTGAACCTAACATTTTTTTGTGGTTATTCATTTTGGGGGCTATCATGTTTGGCCTTGATATTTATGTAGTTTAATCCCTAGTTGTTGGTGTAGGTTTGGAAAATGTTGAGAATATGGTTATATTTTATTTGAATCATTATGTGCATACCAATTATGGGTAGCATATTTATAAAAATATAATATAATAACAAATAGTCACTAGGGATACCTAAATTTTCATACATTGGTGGCCAATGTCCCTTTTGAGTTACAAATAAGACTTGTTTACTTTTATCTCCATATTCTACATCTTATATCTCTTTTATTATTATTTCATAATTTTCCCTAATATATTTAGATATATACTCAACCTTATATCTATATAAATCAAGGTAACATATATTTAAAACATCCCTTGCCCATTGATTTTGAATCATCCACTCTCCTAGGAATTTAATAATTATTTATTTCCATTTTTTATCAATAAGATTCATCTAATTATTAGATTATAAAATAAATTTTAATGTTGATATCTGGTAATAACATTTGTATATGGTTGTGGGACTATTTTTGGAGGAACAAGAACATTTGAGCTAAATTATTTAGGTATAAGAGTAAAAAAATATCACTTTCAGTAAGTGCAGTTCCCCCACCATTATTTATTTTTATATAAAATTGTAAGTAAGAATCTAGGATCCCTTAAAGATATGCACATTTTAACTCTTATTTAGCCTTTCAATTTAGCATCAAAAAATATTTTTTATCTGTATTTTTGTTGTCTCTGAACCACCCTAAAAGTGTGCCAATTCAGCTATTTTTTAATGATCTCCTCCATTCGTAACATTTATGGGATCTTTATTTGTGACAAAACTTATTTCAAATAGTTTTTTATAATAATTAGGTAGATGATAAATTTATACACATTATCATTATTTATCAACATGTGCATGATTTTTTATATGAGTAATATCTAAAAATCAACTATTATCAATAGGTTCAAGATTTATCATAGGAAAAATTATCACATGTATTATATTCTCACCAAAAGGTGTGATATAAAATTGTGAAAGTTGATCCTCTTTACTATTAGATACAAGAGTAGTTTTTTAGATTTTCTTTTTTTGACCAATAGCTATAGGGGTGATTATTGTAGGTTAGTTTTCACCATTAGGTGCATGGGAAATTGTTATAGGTTATTTTTCACCAATAGGGGCATGTAGTTGTGTATAATAAATTCATATAGATTGGTATTCATAAACAAGTGCATGAATTTGTGTAGGAACATGTGTGTGTATTTCCTTATCAATATGCCTTGTATCCTCCTTTATTTCTCTAGTTAGAGTATCCAACATGTTGTATCTTTCCTCTTGATCCTTAATCCTAGCTTTGAGGGCTTTTAGCTCTTGATGTACAACAACCAAATTTTCACTCTTTACATTATTACCAAAATTTAAAATTTAATCTCCCTCAAAATTTCCATTCTTAGCCATTGCTTCACTTGCACAAGGTTAGTATTATTTTGGAGGAAAAGAATATGAATTTTACTAATTAATTCTATATCATGGAAAAACATATTACAGTATGAGATTCCTAAGTTTTTCACTACAATTCAAAACATTTTTCTTTAATTTAAAATTTATACTTATGCATAATATAATTTTTATCTAAAATTCAATAAATTTATTCTATAAAGTAGCAAAATAAATTTAGAAAGCAATAAATATATTCTAAAAAGATTGAAATTTAATCTGTAAATAAGGACATCTATTCTCAATTTTATAAGAGTTCAAAATTTGACACGTTCCCTAGAAATAATGCCAAAAATGTAGAAAACATATAACCTACTTTTATATGTTAGTTTGAGGATTTATCCTACAACCTATGAGGACATACCCTAGGAGGAAACCATCTAGCACATAGAATATATGATCTTTTGTTTAATTTTCAACCTAGTGATGTATAAATTTTTATGGTGTTTACACTATATATGTAACACTAAACTATGTGGAATACAGAGAATGTTGAAACACACTTTCTATAAAGTCAACACATATACATGGATTAAATAATAGGAAATTAAATTGTAAGAAATAAAAGTACATGAAAGTAAATAGAAATAATTGAAATGATAATATATGTTTGGAAGCTTCCCACACATAATTGAAATATTAAAATGGAATTAAAAGGTACACACGCTTATAAGAATTAAATGAAATTTAAATACACACACAATAAAAAATAACTAACTAAAGGATGGGAAATCATATCACTAAATCATTTCTTAAGACATGATTAAAAAAAAACCCTTATTGATTGAAGTTTACCATGAAATATAATTTTTACAATTAACTTACAATTTATTTATAAAGCTTCACTAAAATAATATTATGATCTAATTTCCTAGCTGAAATAAACTCCACTAACTACTTAGAACCTCCAATTTCTCTCTTAAATACAAAATGGAACACTTTATTTATATATAAAAATATATAAATGTTACAACCATAAATATATTGTTATTTAAAAAATGAAATAAGTTAAAAAAATCCAAACAAATATGATAGAATTTAAGAAAGAAATAAAAATATGTCCTTGAATAATAAGATGGTTTAGTAAATGGAATGAAATATAAATGCATGATTTGATGAAGGAGGATTAATGGATATAAAATTAAAGTTTACTTATCATTTTCTTCAAAATAAGAAACTATCACAATCCTCAAACTATGGGAGTTAATTACTGAAAACTGTTTTCTAACCATCAAGTCCTAAAAAGTGTATGCACAACTTATTAAAAGAGACATATGATTTCTATGTGTGGATTAAAATGCTCTATATGTTACTATGATTATCTTGAATTATTACTATAGGGTATTTTTTAATTCTTCATTTGTTTCTATTGGTAGCTCACCCAATTTCTAAGCGTACATGTTTTCTTAAGGTTACATGTTGTTAGCAAATTCAATAGATATTCTATTTTATCATAGTTGTGGGTATAAAACACCTTGAAAGATTTATATTATTTATTATTAACTTGTCATTAGTAATAAAAAAGAATAAAATCATTAAAATTATTTAACCTTAAAATTAAATGTTACTTTGAGCTTAGGGTTAGGAATATAGAAATGAAATAGCACAAGGGTGTTAATTAGATCTATAGTAGGCCAATTCAATGATAAATTCAAATATAAGCATACACTACATTTATTATGTTGAGATAGTCTAAATATGTAAAGTATAATATGATAGATATATAAATGATAAATAATATAAGTACTTATCTTGTTCTGATGCAAATCTAGTTCTAGATCTAGAACAGCCCAAAAGTAGGTGAGAAGATAGTTCTTGAATAGTTGTCAAATTCTAGATCCGATGCCTCCATATATTGGGATAGTTGTATCATCCATAGATAGATACATCATTGATACTATCTAATTCTTATGATAGTTTCATGTACAAAATATTTATTGAAATAAGATGTAATCACTTGGATGCTTTTATGTTTGGCTTTGCCTTCACTTTGGTGCATTCAAATTTGGGTCATGGATAATCATTCCTTGTGAAATGGAAAAACCCAAATTTTCCATGTTTAATGTGACCTTAGGAAAAAATTTATTAATGGAAACATGGTTTAAAATTAATGCCAATGACCCCTAGGTTAAAGGACATTTCCTACATATCCAATAATCAAAAGAGTGTGCCATAATAATGTAGTTATTACCTACATATTGGATTGTGTTTGAATCATTCAATTTGTGTAAAGCAAGTACAAAAATGACTGAGATTGTAACTTGAAAATTCAAGATCTTTGGATACTCATTTACTAATTCAAACTTATAAATGTATAGTCCCTAATATTATTTTTGAAATAAGAATAAATAGGAAAGCTTTGCTCAATTGAATGCTCTTTGGTACAAATGTTAGGTTTTCTTGGTTAGTAATGAATGAGGGTTGATCTTATATTTATATAGATCCATTTGGAGTATTAAATCAATTTAAAGTACTTAGACTAACCATTAAGATATGTTTCATTTAAAAACTGGATGACTTTAGGGCACTGGACACTTGCATCAGAACATGACAATAATATGGAGACTATTGTCTATTCTAAATGTTAGTGTCAAGGGAGTGGAAAAATATGTATAGGCTCAAAACTAGTAGAGGTGTAATATAAGTACATTTTAAGCATTTTGGGTGAGATAGAATGTGTGTGTCATCAATATAAGATTGGTCAAACTAAGAGACATGCCAAGGGGCACAAGATAGATTAGATGTGAGGCTTATAGAAGAAAGTAGAGTGTAGAACTAAGAGGAACAACCAAGGTATAATTTTTCCAAGTGTACAAGAATGAGGTGTTATATAATAAAAACATATCAACTACAACCCCCCTATTAATCTAGTAATGAAATTACTAGTTTAAAAGAAAGGAATAAGTACCTAGGTGTGTATACACACCTTGTCTTTACTTGAGTTGAATTTGAGTGCTTTATTGGTGACTAACTTCTAACCAAGATCATGTTATAGTATAAAATTAGAGCATATAATCTGGGTTAAATTTACTTGAAATAGATTAAAATGAAAGAGTAAGGTTTAGGAGTACACATGTGTGTCGATAAAACTACCTTGCCTATTGTCAAGTTGTTTGGAAAAATATGTATCATTATAAGGCTCTAAAGCTGAGATTAGGATAAATATAAATAAGTATTTAAAGTTAATATATCCAAGGAGATATATATAGAGAGATATTAGAAGGCACATTCCCCTAACTTTGGATCAAATTTGAGTATCTACTTGGTAGTTGAGATTAACTCAACCATGCAATTAAATGATACCTATAACCTAGTGAGGTTGGGTTATTAAGTCCAACTTAGGAACTCAAAAATATTGAGTGATTTTATCACCTCTATCAAGGAACCTAGAACAATAAACATGCTCCGATGCCTACTTAGTCAGGATCTTGCTCTACCAATTAGAGCACATATGATTACTTCTTGTATTAGCAACTAAACATGGAATTATACCCGAATCAATAAGTAACTAGAAATATGAAACAACACAAAAATTGAGAGACAATACACAATTGTATTAAATACATAGAAGAATATACAATAAGGAAGATGCCACTTCTTCCTCCACCTCAAAGGTTCACCACACCTCAAGACCTTCTTCCCTCTCTCTCTCAGTCACAACAATCAACTCCAATATAGAATTGATGTTCACCTCTCCAACCAGTCAGTAACACGCTGCCAATTCACCAAGTACACAACCATACTCCAAGTAGATCTCCTGCTCTCTACTGCTACCTGCAAATCACTAGACCTTACTCACCATGTAGATATCTCTACACCCCTGAAGAACCCTTGTCCTTGCCTCACCAAGTCCTTATGATTCTTCAACCAGTACCCTGGTGGATCAGCTCCTTGACCTTGCAGACCTTGCAACTCTCCCTGATCATACACACTCAGCACCCCTTTGGAACTAGGAGGAGCTACACTAGCTCTCTCTAAAAGCTCTATGGCTTTCTAGCACACTTTTACAATACAGACCATGAGTCCATATATAGATCTCATGCTTACAATAATTAGACTATCATAATTACAATAATTAGACATGCAACTCAAGACTAAGACTAGCCTTCAACATGTAAACCAACAGTCCAAAAATAGACTCTCTGGAATCAACATGTGAACTACCTGTTCACGCATAGGCTGCCAATGTCGGCTCCTCCATGACCGATATTGGCCAACTGGTAACCGACACCAGTTGCTTCCTCACTACCATCTGACTGACGTCAGCTGATTAGACCGATGCCAGTTTCCCTGCAACTGATTCTACAACTCCCCACAACTCTGCATCCTCCATAACTTCTCCTATTTGCATCCTGGTGAAGCTTTTAGCTCTACAACCTAACAATCTCCCACTTGGAGATAAACAGCTGCACTTGTACCTATACTTTTACACCATCTAAATTATTCCCTGGCTTGTATCCCTCTTTAAGATCAATCCTGAAGACCAACCACCACACAATCTGTGATGCTATACCTGTCATTCAAGTAACCTGCCACATCGGAACCTACATATCTATGTAGTGAAGAACTTGACCCTGCATAACAAGAATCCCTGCTGCTAGTCCCACTGAAATTCCCTCTAGTACTCCTTCCCCAAATTGGCTCCATACTTTCTGACAACCCCCACTAATTGGGAAAAACTCAGGTCTACAATAGACCTCATGTGATTTCAAACCCTGTTTCAAGCTAAGCTTGAACTGTCTAGCCATTGGTGTGTATTCTAATTCTGCATCCTACATAATGAACCTCACCAACACCATCTTCACATCAGCTCCCATTGGAGATAAAATCTCCATGTCTCTTATGCCAAAGAGTTTTGCTGCTCCAAATTCTTCATGACACACCTCTGAACTAACCTTACCTTTAGCTCAGCAAATACCTGTATGTACAAACCTACTAGTAAATCACCCACATACAGTAACTAGATAATGTCGTGACTCATCATCCACCTGGTAAGAACAAACACAATAGTTACACTGACATTGACCGAAGCCATGCTTAGTCATCCACCTATCAAAACCTGTACCACTGTCCTGCAGCTTCTTCAAGACCATATGCCTTGGCCTTCTGTCTCTTGTGTCCATCCACTCTCTTCTCTAAAATAGGAATCCATTCCGTCTCTCAGTGCTTTCTTCCAGCTGACAACTCTACCAATGAATACCTATTTGGTTCTTCTCCAAGGACTCACACTCCTCATCCATGCCAAGCTCCCACTGTATCTGGATTCTACCTGCATTGCCTCTTCACGTCTTCCTAGTTCTCGACCATCAATAAACAATATAAAGAAGGTGAAGAATGAATATGAGGTTCACTTACCCTTTCTAACCTCCACATGAGCGTTTGAGACTTGTTGATAGCTAGTTATCTGCGCAATATCTGTTACAGTGACCAATCTCAGCCATCTCCCAGTCTGCTCCCAACCGATGTCGGTTTCTTGCACTGACCCTGACTGCCGACGTCGTCTCCCTAGCCAATGCCGGTATCCTTTCTACCAACGTCGATTCCTTCATGACCGACATCAATCTTCTTATTGCTGATGTTAGTTACTGTATGACTGATGCCGGTACCTGTGTTCATCTGTGAGTGATAACTTTTTACCTGCAAACTCTCCATGGATCAAAATCCTAATCAAATCAACCCTGCTCTACTCATAATAATTCAGTTCCCTCACCTAATCTCTGTTCGTCATCTCCTCCATGAACACCAAGGCTTTCTAGTTCTTTAGCTTGTCAAAAACATCTGTCTTCTGCTTCAAAACTAGCATTCTCCTTCTACATATGTGACTAAGCCTATGAAGCCACATCTCTGCAATAGAAGGTGAATCAGTAATATAAGTAGATAGATAAAGGATACCTACTTTCTTACCACCATCTAATTCAAGTGTATCAGCTATGAGAGTTACAGTGCATCTCTCATCACCCAAATTTCTTGAACAAATTAAACTCATCTCCAAGACTGGTACCTGCATGACTTCCTTCAACCACTGTGTGTCGTCCATCTGCAATTTCAGCTTCACTTCCCCTTTGCCAATTCTTTGGCAAGGCTCACCAGCTCCTCTCCCTGGGGCTGCATGGAAAGAGGCAACATAATCTGTTATCCAAGATTCAACTTCATCCAAGAAACCTCCCAAAGCATCTTGTGCAAAAACACCTGCAACATCTGCATCTTCAGTTCCTTCATGCTGATCTACTACCAACCAACAATATCTTTTTCCTTGCTCTTTCTTTCCATCAATCAGACCATTCGTGCTATTCAGTTTCTCCATTCATAGATTACTTACTTCTACCATTGCTATACTCCCACTCAATCAAAAACCCCTATGAGTAACCTGTAATCAACAAACACTATCAGATCTGAAACCACCTGTTAGTCAACCCAACCAAAAGCTCTGATACCATTGTCAAGGAACCTAGAACAATAAACATGCTCCGATGCCTACTTAGTCAGGATCTTGCTCTACCAATTAGAGCACATATGATTACTTCTTATATTAGCAACTAAACACAGAATTATACCAGAATCAATAAGTAACTAGAAATATGAAACAACATAGGAATTGAGAGACAATACACAATTGTATTAAATACATAGAAGAATATACAATAAGGAAGATGCCACTTCTTCCTCCACCTCAAAGGTTTGCCACACCTCAAGACCTTCTTCCCTCTCTCTCTCAGTCACAACAATCAACTCCAATATAGAATTGATGTTCACCTCTCCAACCAGTCAGTAACACACTACCAGTTCACCAAGTACACAACCGTACTCCAAGTAGATCTCCTGCTCTCTACTGCTACCTGCAAATCACTAGAGCTTACTCACCATGTAGATATCTCTACACCCCTGAAGAACCCTTGTCCTTGCCTCACCAAGTCCTTATGATTCTTCAACCAGTACCCCAGTGGATCAGCTCCTTGACCTTGCAGACCTTGCAACTCTCCCTGATCATACACACTCAGCACCCCTTTAGAACTAAGAGGAGCTACACTAGCTCTCTCTAAAAGCTCTATGGCTTTCTAGCACACTTTTACAATACAGCCCATGAGTCCATATATAGATCTCATGCTTACAATAATTAGACTATCATAATTACAATAATTAGACATGCAACTCAAGACTAAGACTAGCCTTCAACATGTAAACTAACAGTCCAAAAATAGACTCTCCAGAATCAACATGCAAACTGCCTGTTCACGCATAGGCTACCGACGTCGGCTCCTCCATGACCAATATCAGCTGACTGGTAACCAACACCGGTTGCTTCCTCACTGCCATCTGACTGACGTCAACTGATCAGATCGATGCTAGTTTCCCTGCAACTGATTTTGCAACTCCCCGTAACTCTGCATCCTCCATAACTTCTCTTGTTTGCATCCTGGTGAAGCTTTTAGCTCCACAACCTAACAAACTCAACCATAACAATAGGTGAATCAACTATTATAGTATATTGGCTTAATATGGTCTGTAAACTTCTACAAGGTATTAATACGTGCAATGGTTTTAGAATGTAAAACTGATTTGGATTTTACAATATTAGGGACATATTATATAACATATGCATGATAGATATATCTCATGTTTAAAATATGTATAAAAATGGTACTAATGTATATAATTATACCATATATATGAATCTAAATCATATAACTTTGTGTTTTGGCTAATTTGGATAACTATGTCAGTGTGGAGAATATGCTTCCAAAGCAAGACCCCATTATATATGGAGAAATCTAAAAATTGATATAAGTAATAATGTGGAGTATATGTTTCCAAAACATTCCCCAACTTTATTATAGAGATGTTGAATACTGAATAAGTGTGGAGAACATGCTTCCAAATAATTCCCCCATTGAATCTATGAACTAATATAGGTACCAAATACTGAATAAATGTGGAGAATAAGATTTCAAAGCATGCCCCCACTAAATCTGAGCATTGTGAATGTGTGGAATCCATGCCCATATGAAATTATCCCACTGAATATGTAAATTGATATATGTATCAAATATTAAATGAGTGTGGATAACATGCTTACATAGCATGCCACCAATGTATCTAATAACTATGCTAAGTGTGGATAACATGCTTCTAAAGCATGTCACTAATGTATCTAATAACTATGCCAAGTATGGATAACATGCTTCATAATCATGCCCCCACTAATATGCACACCATTTGAGGTGAGGGAAAGATAGGAATTGGGAGTTACCTCACTTTAAAATTTTAAGATAACTGTAAAATCTATGAATGTAACCATATAGCATATAGATGGAAACATGTCTAGGTAAATGTATCATTAAAGAACATGGAACCAATGTGATCATATGTAGGCCTAAGATGCATGATAAATATCATGTCACTAACTAAATAGTAAAAATAAAATATCAATAGGAAAAAAAACACACAAACATAATAGAACTCAAAATTAACTCAAAAATTAATGGTCCAAAGATACCACAAACAAGGGGCATGTTCAAATATCGCACACTCTAAGGGACATGACTTAGTTGAATGTCCACGAAAGCAATAATGACATATTAAAATGTCCATACCACAAATAATGACATGATGAAAACTTAAAATAAATCATATATAGGCATGGGGGCCACATGCAAAGGAGCATATTTAAATGCTCAGACAATCAAGACAAGACACTCAAGGAAGTGCATAAAGTAAAGCATAGGCAACCAAAATAAACATGTCATAGTGGCCCATAGATCTAATGTGTTAGAAAATTATGTCAAGTTTATAACATATGAATTACCTTGTGTAAGATATAATCATGGATAATAGGCATGTGTAAGTATGTATGTAAGCTAAAAAATGATAGTTTAAAGTGATCATCAAATCATTTAACCTATGTGTATCAAGATTAAAAAAGTGGATGCCCCCACTATCCATATGACATTAGTAGAGAGAGATCCCAACACCTAAAATAGGAGTGTATCATGTATCTATGTATGATTTCATCACACCCAATGTAGAAGTGTGACACATATGTGTATGTAGAAGTAAGTAAGTATGTGGCCCATCAATATGGAAGGAACATATGGATGCCAAAGAGCCAATAGAAAATGTAAGTTCTAAAATTATTTTGGTTTTTTGAATGTTTTTGTTTTTTTTGTTATTTTTGGAAGTTTTTGGAGATATAAAATATCATCATATGATGCCATCCAATCGATGGTCATAAATATATCCCCATTGTAAATCTAGTGTAATACCCCATGTATGTGGCCAAGGAACATAGATAGGTGTAATATTTGTCATTGTGGTATCAATGTTGATTTGATAAAAATATGACTCTATGTTTATGAAGTAATAGTAAGAGTAAATAGAGTAGGGGTTTTTGGAAACCATCATTGAGTGTTTGTTTTCATATTTGGAATAGTAATAATAGGAACATGTGTAGGTGCTTTGCGTATTTGAACATGGTTTATGATAGAGGATTGAGATTCCATGGAATCTAATATATGTCTCTGATGTAATGGTCTCTTAAGTACCAACTACCTATTAAAGGGTATTTTTTATTGTTTACCCTTTTGTGGTGGATTAGCCTTAGTAGGCTTGATAGCTAGTTGTCTGGGTATAAGTTTATTCTACTCAAGAGGATGCTCATATGGAATTCTAGAAACTATACATACTTAATTGGTATGAATGTATTTGTCACAACCATGTACTATAGAAGGTACTACTCTAAGATCATGTACTAACGTCTTCCCAATAACATATCAAAGATGCATGTGGAAGGGATAACTAAAAAGGTATTAACCACATGTGTAGGACCAACCTATAAAGGTAAGTCAATCGCACCAAGAACATTTTGGGAGGTCCCAATGAATATTATAACTAATCTAGTAGAGGGGTGTAAATCATGATGAGTATAACCCAAGTGTGTAGTTAATGTCATGGTGCAAACATTTTCACTTACACCATTATCAATCATAACACTATATATGTAGTGTTTATCAAGTTATACCCAAATGAATAGGGAATGAAGATAAAAGTCATAATACTTAATTTCACTATCATCAAAATAAGTAGAAGGTATTTAAACCATAGGAGGTACATGTTACATGTAAGTATCAATAATCACATCTAGTGGGTATCTATAATGTGATGAAAGAGGATGTGAATTATATGCCATTTGTACTTATAGTTAATTTTTAGAATGGTATTGCAAAGGATTGTTAAATATTTTTTATTTATGGTGATCACCAAGTTGTGAACTTGATTCCTTTGAAGGATCCTCAAATGAAATATTTTGGTCATAGATAAGATATTGGATCTTGTATTTCAATTTAAAGAATCTAATCATAGAATGTCCTAATCCTTGATGATAATCACAATAATCATTTTCTTAAGATACTTTGGGTAGAGGTTGGCTCCTATCAACCTAAATAGGATGAGGGAGAGATAGAAGCTATCACTATAGTAATCAAGAGAGTAATGAAGTTGGGGACTTAGGTAAATGTGTAAATTATCTCCATAGTTCATTATATAATACAAGCCAATTAGGTTGTTGTGTAACTGTGTTAACTATGGTGGTTGTTTCATTTTTAGGCTAAGGAGGTTTTATCTTTTAATTTAGTTCAATTAAAAAAATTTACTAGATGTAGATGTAGCTAGTGTGTTTTCTACATATTTGATCTTATTCAAAGATATAAGATTCATTTCATGGTCTCATACAACATGGCATAAGTCATCAAATATTGAAAATTCTCAAAGACAATGGACTCATGTAAAGGAGCAATCAAAATTTGCTTGAATATATATTGTAACTCTTTATTTACCATAGGATTGATTATTTTGGCTAGCATTCTCTTATATCTCAATACATATTCATTGATAGGTTCATTGCTTCCTTTTTTGATTTTGGAAATTTGGGCATAAGAAACCTTTTCAAAAATGTTAATGGAAAAGTATGCAAAAAGCTAATCTATAAGAGGTTTGAATTTTTTTTCAGATTAGAGAGGTAGATCATATAACCACCTCAAAACATATTAATTAAGACTTCTTAAGAATAATTTTTTCAAATGTTTATCATTGGAAGCATAATAAAGGCATGTTGTACAGAAGGTTTGAAGAAGTTGTTCAGGATTACCCTTGCCAAGATAAAATGTGAACTTAGGTGCAACAAATCTAGTTGGCAAAGGGTGAAAATAGATTCTTAAGTGAAAGAGAGTTATGTAGTACATCTTGTCAATCTATATCATGAGGGTATTTTAAATATTTTTGTTTAATGTTTGTAATCTTGTCTTCCAATTTTTTTATAACCTGAAAAAAAGATTGAAATGTAGGTTTAGTGGGAGTTAGATTAACAAATTGAGAAGTAATAAGCATTGAAATCGGTATTTATGTTGAAATAATGGGTAATTCCATAATAAATGTATTAATATTAGTTTAACAAATGTTTAATCACATAATTAATTCCCCCATTAGATGTGTTTAGTTTTAGTGTGTTTACAAAATTTATAGAAAATTTGGATTCAAATATAGTTTTAAAGACCTTATCAATATCTTAAATATTTTGTTGAATGTGGTCTTGAAAAAAGGAAATTATATGCACTTGATCATGGTATACTTATTCATTTCCATTATCGTAATCTTCTTCTTTAGTTTTAGTGTGTTTAATGGGATTGATAACCCTATCAAAATTTTATTCATTTCCCACATGGTATCTGTTGATGCACATATTGTGCTACATATGTCACTAGGGAACAAGGTGAAAGTAAGAAACTCAATCTTGAGCCATGGAATACTTGGGACTTGAGTTTTTAACACAATTTTTACTAGAAATAGTACATGTAGTATAGATGTGGTCACTACTTAGAAAGTCTGCAAGTAGACCCTACTGTAGGGACAACATATGTTTATGCAGTGACACTACTTCCTAATCTTTGTTAATTGTTTCAATATTTGCCAATTATTGCCCAAAATGTAAACAATCAATGGATATTTATAGAATGAACTAAGATAAATTGATTCATTATTGGATCCAAGATTTATTAGGGTAAGGTAAAAAAGATAATGTTCTTAAGATGGTTAAAGATACCAATTCTGCTAACTTCTAAGGCAAAAACACATGAAACTAGCATATACAAACCCTAGCATAATGCTCAAATCTAGATAAATGTAGTTAAATTTATTGAGGAAAGGAAATGCATATTATTAAAAACATAATTTTCATATAATTTCTCACTCATATTAAATTACATAGCATATTTAGTTGTAAATGAGAAGAAAATAGAGCAAGCATACTACAGATTTGTCAGCCTAGTGTCAAATTCAAAATAACATAGGCATATATGAAATGTAATTAAAAAATTAACTTTTAGAAATGAACTATTATCCATCTAGAAGTGTGAGAAATTAGAAATCATAGAACACACAAAAGAACACTACAGACAAATTTTAGATTCTTTAGCTCTTTGCATTAATTCTTACAACAATTTTTTTTCTAATTTAAAAATGAGGGAAACATCCCTATTTATAGGATTTAAAATTCCTAAGACAATTTTAATCAGGCCCAAAAAATGTACCCAAATATAACCAAGTGACTTAAAATTCCACATTACAATGTAATATTCTACATTTTAATTTACAAGATGAAATAAGATATTCTAAGGTCTTAGATCTAGTTGTTGACTGGTTTGTTACTATTGTTGTTGTTGTCTCAACTTCTTCATCACTTATTCCTTGGTCTATACCTCTACACATGCCTAGTAATCTTGATCTATTTGAGTAAAGTCTAGGATCATGGGCCTAAACAAGTTAGGTATTCCCTGAATGAGCTTCCCATGTTCTATAAGTATTAAGCTGAGTGCTTCTTCAATTACATCCACCTTTTCCAACATTTGATTGGAAAATGTTATGATTCCCATTGCTTATGTATCAATATTTAAACTAGATAAATCCTAATGGAATTTGGCCACAAATACCTTCATTTGGATTCTAAACTCTTGATTATCCATGAAGGAGCCATCAGGTTTAGCTACCCTAATAACCATGACATCTTTCAATAAAAAAGCTATTTTGAACTCAATTTTCTCCAAGGATGTATGCACATCCTTGAGTTGATCTATCCATACTTTTAGGATCCTCATTCTATTCATTATGATGGCCCATGTAGGAATGATTTACTCAAGTGGAAACACCTTGAGGTTAAGTACCTTATAACTTCTTGCCACTCTAGCCAAGTTTGCCAACTTGGTGTGATAGAGTGCAAGATTTTGGTCAAGTTTAATGACCACCATATTTTGATGGATCACATATTCATGCCTCTTATTGATAAATTTGTACAAGTTAAGGATATTAATAACAACATTTATTATGGAAACTAGAGTTTTATTTGGCACTACTGGTAGTGCTTGATCTTTCAACCTTTATAATTCCTACTATATCCCCTTCATTAAGGAAATAGTAGATTCTAATTAGGCTTGAAATGAGGATATAGGGTACTATACATACTCTTATACCTTTTTAGGGATATATTTATTCTTTCTAGTTAAGGTGAAGAGGGGACATTCAATCTCATGAATCACAACTGAGTTTGACTATGGTTTCTCAACTTGTCTCCTTACTACCCTCTTCATGTTACCAGTAGTAGGGTTAAACCTCATTCCAATTTGAGGTGTTGAGAAGACATATTAGGCCTCTCCTACCTTGTTGTTTGTATGATATCCATCATCCAATTTTGGGTAGTTGTAGATGGTAGTTGTGTGGGGGGTAGTTGTAATGGGAGTGCTTGGGTAAAATATGAAGAATCCAAGGCTATAATAGGGATTTATAGGTTGTTTGGGTCCAATTTCCCAAGTGTATCAAATAAAGACTTAGTAGGGCCCATGTTGAGAATGAATGAAGGAAATTTAGAGGGCACACTCACCTTAGCATCTATGGTGAGATTAAGTGGCCTTTTCTAGATGATTTTTTTTGGAATGGGTTTTAATGGATTAGTGGATGTAAGGAATCCAAGGGTGAGTGATTCATTAGTAAGGGTTTCCTAGGAAGGAGTAAACCCCATATTTTAGGTAGCACTAATGATTTTTGGCTTGATGAAGATGGAATGTTGGTAGTGGCATGGGAGATGAAGTGGGGAATGGTCCCCCAAATAGAAGTAATGGTAGATGATCCAATAATGGAAGTGATAGTAGCAGCAAAAGTAGGAGCAGTTGTAAATGTACTAAAAACTAGGAAGGAAGGTAATGGGAGAGCACTTACAACAATGGTAGCCTAAGGTAAGCTTATGAGAGTAGATGTTTGAGAGGTTGAGGGAGGATATACTATCCCCATCATAGTGGTTATGGGATCCCTCTTCCTTGTGTAAACTTTCTATATATTCTTGCTAGAGAGGGTATGTAGCTCTTCCTTTGATAATTCAATTCCCTATTTTAATTCTTTAACATCGATGACATCAGGGTTGAGATGGCTTATTATCTCTATGTTATCCCCCATAGAACATAAAAAAATGAATGTATGTCATTGAGATGGACTTGGTTGGATACTTAATTATCCTTGTTAGGAGATAAGAAGTATGTTATGGTTGCCTAAAGTGGTAACAAGTAGAGCTCTATAGGGTCTATTCCTAATGAGAGGAACATTATCATCTTCCTCTTCCTCTTGTCAAGCCTCATAGTAGACATCAAACACAATTCCATGATTTAGTGGAAATTGAGGCCTCACTATGTCCTCCTTCTTATTCTCCCTATCAAGCCTCATTTCAAGCTCTATGTTTTTCCTCATAGCATTATTAAGGACCAATTTATCATTCATGGAATCTAAGTATATCCATTTATGCACCTCTTCTTGATTCTTATATTCCAATGCCACATCCTTTTGGAACTTGAGTAGGTGTCTAAAAATGACATTTTTTGGGTTTCATGCCTTGATATTATCCTTAGGCAATAAGTACAAGTCCCGATGCCTTATATCTACTACAATGTCTTTGCATCTTGTAATCTTAGTCCTCCCTAGCTTGTAAGGAGTATTTTGGGGGACTATCTTCATTTTTCTCTTAAATATTCCATCAACTTCATGGAGTAGTTGATAAGCCATCTCCTCCTCTACCAACTTCACTAGCACATATCTCAGTAGTTTAAAGGGAGCCACCATCAATCCCTCTACTCAAATGACCATGCAAATAGGGTAGAGCTAGAAGCTACCCATTTACCTCCACATCTATCTAAATTCTAGGGGATCTCTTAGAAATTCACATTTGGTGATATACTTGTAAATATGTGGGTAGAAATATTCTACAATTACCTTGATATTATTCCTAAAGTGGTGGATGGGAAATGTAGAGAATAATTGGGGCATAACTTAATCTCAAGCAGGAGACCATGAATTTAGTCTTAATTATGCAATTGTACATATAACATCTAATAAATAGATAATAATGTAGAATGGAGCCATATTTTGGCAAGTGTCATGCATAGTAGAGACTAGATTACCACTAATAATATCCCCAAGTGGGGGAATATACTAATCTTCCAAGATCATCTATAGGAGTATAGTAGTCCTTATGTTCACATATCCAATATGTAGGTTACCAAATATTATAATGAGGAGAGTAAGGTCAATCTTAAATCCCTTCTTGAATTGGTGGCTACGTATGTTTCCTAGGTCATCCATGAATACAACCCCCTCTGGGTTAGTTACACATGATGCCAAGACTATCTCTAGTTTGTGGGCCTCATACCAGTTGTCAATGATGGTCTGGTTGTAGTCAAGTTGTGGTAAAGGTAGGTCATATTATTTTTTAAAATTATGCCTTATGATGAAATTAATTAGGATCCCTTAGATCATGGATTTAAGCAACCCATCCTCACATCTCATCCTCATAAAGATGCTATAGAGTAGGTCTACACTTGACATGACCTTTGGATTCACTACAACTTTGTGAAGATTAGCATCTTGGATTACAAGGATGTCTGAAGTGAGTTAAATAATATGGGGTATGGTATCAGACTCATCAAGGTCTCTAGCTACTTCAACATTATAAAATTTATTACTATAATTCATGTCTTCTAATTTTATGGATTCTCTATTTCCTTAAACATGACTAAATTTCCATATTAAAATATAAAATCACCATTTCCAAATGCCACACTATTACCCAAAGTAGAGGGTCCTACCTCTACCATTTTTTCAATATTGTAGGTACTAGTTAACATCTCTTGAACTTCTTTGCAACTTTTGAGCTCCAACAATGGCAGTCAAGTGTAATCTATGAAGAGGTCAAGATTGGTTGAATTGAGAAAGTAGATATCAGAGAGAGAAAATGATTAGGGATTTGAATGCAAATGTAAGTATCAATAACTGAGTCAGGTAGCCTTTTGAATATTACTTTTATTAATGCAAGGTTTGATGGTGATTCTAGTTCATGTCATATTAATGGTGAGCTCTACACCTTTACATTTGAAATAATTTGAATTATTGCTTTTGGCATTTAATTGCTTTAGAATTAAAATTTAGCACTAATTTGCCTTTGATTTTCCACCAATTTTAGCTTTAAAGCTAAAGTTTTCCACCTTTTGACATGTGGCATGCCACCTCAACTCTAATTGGGTACTTGTGGGGCCTAAATATGACTAAGCTACTTATTCAAATCAAATCTAGATATATAACACCTTCTAATTGCCTTGCATGATCTCAAAATGTAGCTTAGTATGATGATTCATTTATACTATGCCACATGGCATCTTTTGATTCATAGTGAGATCTTGGGTGGGGTCTCCTAATTTGGTTGGTTACATGAGTGTCATGCATTGATATTTCAATTAATCAAAGCATCTTATTTTATAGGTGGCTCTCTCATAGGCAATCAAGGATCTATTTTTATAGGTGGCTTTTTGGGAAGGCTCTCAGAGCTTCCCTTTTCCAAGTGTCACCTTTGGAAGGCTTTTGGATAATTGTCAGTAAATTTATGTTAATCATGTTGCTTAGGTTGTTTCATGCATCATGCTTGGAGGAAATCTTATATATCTTAGAATGTAATTCCACATGAATGACACACAACATCATCTCATAAGTCCTTAGTAGACATGCATCACTTTGGTGGGCCTTCAGAGATGTTCTAGTGAATATTCAGATAGAATTAGTGTGGGCATGACATGTGTCATCATCATGTTGGTCTAAAGGGGATACATGTCATTCTTATGGGCTTAATTTCATTCTTCTAACACTTGTCATTCTAGGAGGGAACTTTAGACAACTATATACCATTGAGCCTTGATTAGATGGCTAAAGTGCATCCACATGTTATCCATGAGGGTTCCTACAAGATTTAGATGGATGCAATATGATGTGGATATGAATTGATATTAAATGGATCCTTGGGGGATATGTGGTACTTTAGAAGGATGCTTGGATTTAGATGGTCATGATTGAGATATGTGGTGGCATCTCAAGAGACTCTATATTCTAGTGGGATGCATGGTGGCTTAGAATGAATGGGTTTTCTCATGATAAATAGGATCTTGACACATAGCCTATGGGTTTGAACTCTAATGGCTAACTTCTCTTTGATCTTTCTAGATGATGCCACATGATTCACAAGCTTTGTAGATTTATTCTAAGTGTCCCGCATGGGATGCGATAAATCTCTAAGGAATTGTGAAGCCTATCAAGTTGGACACCTATCCTATTGAGTCATAGTCTTTAATTTGATGTCATTTGAGGCATCACAAAATAATCTTTTAATTTTGATGTCCTACAAGGCCATTCAAGAAGTTAAGATAGAATTTTTAAAACATCAAATGCCCATCTTACGAAAATTAAACAAGTATAAATCAAAACTATGTGAGTAAATGCGTTAAAAAAATATAAGGTTAATCTAGTAGGATTTGGAAAGGCTTAAGGCTCTCATGTTGATTGGAAAACTAGGTAGAACCTCCTTGGTGAAGGCATGTCTACATATTTTTTAAGCATCCATGGTTAATAATTCATCATTGAATGAAAATTTATAAATATTTACAATGATTCAATTATTTCTAAATGTCAATAATTATTGCAATATGAATGATTAACCAAAAATTACTATGAAGTATTAAATAGATCCTCTATGCAACAAAATGTCTTAGTAATCTTGACATTTTAGGCATATTTTGGAATTTGAAAGAAGGTTCCCCATTCTAGGAATAGGGGTAGTTAAGCATCAATAAATGGTGACCTCTGAGGGGAAACATTATAAATGTTAGAACCCATATATTTTATTTAAAGATGAATAAAAAATTAGTCATCCCATTATGATTGTTAGACAGAGTCAAAACTACTTTTTAGAACTAATGAAAGCTCACCAGCTAGAAATAAAGTTTAAACCTTGTAGATAATCATAATATGTGTGTGCTTTGAGGTTCATTAACCAATGCCATTGGGTTTAAAATTGATAAATTTCAAGCTTCAAGACATCAAGACATGAAATGACTTAAGTATTTTTTAAATTTTATATAATTATACTTTGCTTATTTAAGATGGCTTGGGCATTTCTTTGCTACCAACCGAGCATCCATATCCCCAATAGAGATACCTTTGGCTCCACTCTGGGCCTTGATCTACTACCAATCATGCTTCCATATCCTTGATATAGATTATCTAAATCACCATTCATGGAGTATGAAGTAGTTTATGATCTCACTTCATTGGTGTATCATACACGCACATGTGCATACATACATATATACAAAAATACAGACACACACGCGTGCGCGCATTCGTGCACATGCGTTCGTGCGTGCACACGCACACACACACACATATTTTATACCTACATTCATAAATTAGAATGGTTGGGAGCCATAATTAGTTAGGATTAGGGATTTTTTCAAGGCATAGTCTGGATGTTATTCACTCTCAGATAACAAGTTTTACCTAGGAAATTTGTTTAGTCAATTTGAGTGGCAATATGATGGTCCACACAAATCCAAACTCTTGTTCAAGAAAATGATCAGTCATTTGAACTATATTACAACCTTAAAATGACTTACTATTTTCATAAGAAAACCAATTTTTAATTAACCCCACCCAACTTCTCTAAATTAAAACACTGCTAGAGGTTTCCAAACTTTGGATGACCAATGTTTAAGACCAACAATCCCTTCTTCCCCTTTAGGATCATATTGATAAAAATTGAGCTATTGAATTCTTGTCCAAATGACTTATTAATAAGATACATTACATAGTAGAGAAACAAACAACAAATGAAAGGAAAGTAAGAAAGGAAGAAATGTGAAATTAAAGCAATAAAGCAAAGGAGGAAGCAAGAAAGGATAGAATAGAAAAACAAACTACTCTATTCTACCAGCTCTAACTATAAACAAAATTACTATTCTTCTAGAATTTGGGATAGAGTGGTAGAGAAATAAAATTTTAGATATTGCCCATTGAATAGCAAGGCTAAGTCATTCCATTATAGGTATTTGAGCCTAAACACATTTTCACCCATAATTTTTTCCACTTGATATGATCCAATCTAGAGGGGAGTGAACTTTTCATGCTATCCATTCTTCTCATGGGACTTTTTTCATTAATTCTATAGGAGACCACTATTTTGATCATAAAGTGCAATGATCTTATCCTGAGGGCTATTTTATACTCTCTCTTGAGGTATGGAGGACATGTTCTATGTAACAAATAATGAAAAATGTCCTTGTACCAATATCCACTAGGTACTCAACTAGATTTTACCTACAAAAAAATCAATGTAAGGATCAATGTTTGAAATGAACTAGATTAGACCTTGACTCTCACTAACTTCACAGATTTTATTTTTAAGTCGTATTCTTAAATTTTGGTCATCCACTTCCCTCTTTACTCTCCAAGTTCATTATGTCTCAACATCAATTTGATAGCAAAATCAAACACTATGGCATAGTCTTGTTCCTCAAGATATAGTGCCTAAATTTCTTGTAGCCTTTACTAGTACATAAGATTAATTATCTATAATAAGATATTTAAAATCATTATTCATTAGGTTAGTACTAATAAAGGCTATAGGGTGCTCTTTATCATCTTCTTTTTGTGCTAAGACATCAACAATAGTATGATCAGAAGCAAAAGAGTATAGATATAAATCTTTATTAAAATAAGGACTTATCATGATATGATCTTGAATAATAGCATCCTTGATGTCTTGAAATTCCTTATTCACTTTAGTATTCCATTCCATATTTGAATCTTTCTTCAACATGTCATTAAGAGGTCTCACAATTTATACAAAACTAAAGATAAACTTTCTCACAAAATTAACTTTGCCAAAGAAATATTTTAACTCTTTTTTGCTATTAGGAAATTCTACTTTTGAAATTGAATCAATCCTATCTAGGTCAATTGCCATACCTTCTTGGGTTATTACATGTCCTAAGAGTTTACCTTCAGTTACATAGAAGATGCTTTTATTGGGGTTCAAGGAAATGCCATACCTTCTGCACTTTTACAACACTTATTCTAAATGCATCATAAGATCTCCCCTATTTTTAGAGAAAACTATTAGATCATCCATGTAAATCATGATGCATCTACCTATTAATCCATGGAATACATGGTCCATTTCTCTCTAAAAAGTTACTCCTACATGGATCAGTCCAAATGGCATTTGTTTTTAGGCAAACATTCCCCATTTAGTGGTGAATACAGTTTTCATTATATTGCTCTTATTTACTAGGACTTGGTTGTAGCCTAAAAATCCATCTAGAAATGGCATAGTTCTAGATCCACTTACCAAATATATGACTTCATCTAAATATGGTAAGGGGTAATTATCCTTCTCTGAGGATCTGTTTAAATTCCAAAAATCAACATAAAGTCTGATTTCTCCATTTTTCTTTTAGACTGACACATTGTTAGTGACACATGTTGAGTTTTGTATAGGAAATATTATCCTTTCATCAAATAATTTATTTACTTCTTTGTAAATTAGATGTTTCAATACTAGATTTACTAGTCTTTGTCTTTGCTTAAAAGGTTTACAAGATTCCTTTAATGGAATAGTATGAGTGATCACACCAGTGTCACATATATTGAGGTCATCATATGACCATACAATAACATCCTTAAACTTGGTTAAGAGGGTAGATGTTTTCTTTAATTCTTCAATTCTTCATCAATGTAAACTAGACCAATGTTGACATTTTGTTCATTCCCAAGATCTCCCAAGTTCACTTGCTTGTAATACTTCCCACTTACTTTGGGTTGCTTACCTTTAGTCCCCTACCTATCTGGGTCAAACATTATTTTTAAATAGATCATGCCCTTGGGGATTTAATTCTCTTTAAGTTGGATTAATCCATCTTCATTATCCTTTGAACTTTCTTCAAATTTTTCATCTTATTCATCAATGATATGATATTAGAACACACCAACTTTCCATAAGAACTCAGTTTTTTATTGGTCATCATCAAAGACTTGGAAATGATTGATGTTATTGGGAATGGAGGGGAATTATATTATCTTCATGGTAAATTCCTAGAAGTTCAAATATTTTATAGGCACTAAGTTCACTACTATTAAAGCTATAACATCTACCAACTAGTTTCATTCTCTGGGCAAGGAAATAATATTGAATGAGTCAAAGTAATCAATTAAATCCCAATCTCTAAATTTATACTTTCTTAATAAAGAAAGCTTGCATTGATATCTGATCTTGACTTGGTTAATAACTAACTAAAAATCACCATAGACTAATAGTTCCTTAGCCTTATGTTTAATTACAAATTGAAATCCTAAACTAAGATCTTTATATTCTACTAAATTATTAGTGCAAGAGAATTGTAATCTATAAAAATATAAATATTACCTTCCTTTGGTATTCATTAGCAAAATTCCAATTCTTGAGCCTGATTTAGTTAGTGCACCATGAAAGTGCAATGTTCATGGACCTTTTCTTTCTCCATTCACACTATGACCTACAATAATTTTAGTGGTTTCCAAATTATAGACACCCAAGTTAGAGTACTAGTAGTTTACCTTCTCATTCTTAGTAATGTATTCTATGATCAAGTATTTCATCTTGGGTTCTTGATCAATCCTAATCTAATTGGGGATCCTATGCCAAGGTAGCCACATGTGTGAACCATCAATGGACATATATCCATTTATAGATTTAGTCCAATCATGGCTTAGTAGTAGTCCATAAGCTTTAGGTATGTTAATGACTTGAATGTCAATGAACTACTATATTCAAGTCTCATGAGCTAGCCACATATGAATATTCAACAATTCTCCAATCACCTTCACTCTTGACTTATCTAACTATACAACCACCTTCTCAGATTTAACTAGATTTAAACCTAATTTATCATAAAATCCTAGGGGCATGATATTAGTCAAAGCACCAAAATCAAGTAAGAAATTATGAAGTTTCTTACCAAATATTCTAATAGTTAATAGGAATGGAGGAGCTTTATGCTTATCTTATACATTACCACATTGGCATGAGCTTGTTTAGCCTTGTTGGAGCTAGGTTTTTCATTCAAGTGTTTTAATAGAAAATCACTTTGTTTAGTGATTTGTTTGATCTCATGAAATATTATGTTTGCCTTGATATTTTTCATGTCTTCCACTATATTGTGTCCACCTTTTGATGCTATGCAGGGAACCTCTATTATGGGTTGAATTTCCTTACCTTTGGGGTGTGGTAGATTATTATATATCTTTTCATTAGGAGGTGTGTTTGGTTTATTAGGTGGGGTGAAATTTGTCAGAGGTGAGTTCTGACCTTTGCTCCTCAAGGCATAGTTACTTCTTTAGTATTGTTGGAAAGCATGCACTTTCTTGACATTGTCCTTAGGTTCATTCTCATCTTAGCTAGGAAAGTCATAAATCTCAACCATGAGGATTGATTAAAAGGATTTGAAAGAGTCATTGGAGTTATTAGATCCTTTATCATTATGTTGATTAGTGGGATTCACCTAGAATCTTTCCATTTGGCTGTATATAGATTCAAATGCATGGTAGAACTCGATACCATCTAACTCTCCATGTCTAATTATATTGTGCACTTAGCACTAGTTAAGCAAGTCCATCTCAAAAATGTTTATCTTAGGTAGTTTTATCAAAGGGGGATCATTATTATTATTGTTAGGCCTCTTGAAAGGCCTATCATATCTCTAGAAATTATAATTTCTATTGAAACTCTCACTAGTATTATCCAGTTGTATTTTGAGATCCAAGAAATCATTAACTTGCTTTTGGATAGTTCTTTGAATTAAATCTAACTCTCCCTTTGGAGGTTTTGGGTTCTTGATTTGTATTTAAACTTAGACATTGGTGTTGTTCACAAGCACCATGGTTTGATTATTTCAGGGATGTGCTCTAGTATTTTCTTAGTTAAAGAAACCTAACTACTGGTTAGGTGTAGTGTGGCTCAAAGGCAATTGATTGATCACTGGTAGCTAGTACAATGCAGGGTGATTTTGATTTAGGTTGGGTATGATATTTAGATTAGACATGGTTAGATAAAATTTTAGTATAACAAAGCTAGGATTCCCCTATGGGTGTATTTTCTTGTTAATATGAATGGCCTTAGCATAGGCTAAAGGTAGCATGTCAATATTTAAGGCCCTTATTAATAAGATAGTCATCATCAAATCCAAGGCATTCTTATGTATTTGTAGGGATAATTCATCTAAAAACTCATATGGTAGGGATGTTAGGGTGTACATATTTTAGAACCTAGCATTGAATGTTCTTATTTGTTTTTTTAGGTCTCTTTTTAGGGTGGTAGACTTTTGGTACACAAATCCCAAGCTAACTAGCATACCAAATTGAGAGATAAAGGTGTCATTAAATTGATTCCATCCTATAATAGAATCTATGGGTAGGTTAAGGAACCAATCATAAGTGAAATCTCAAAATGTGAAAAGAAAGAGATGATAGGCCACATTTTTATAGATGACATTAAGAAGTCTCAAGGATGCCTTAAAGGATTTGATATGCTCTTCAACAATCACTCTTCTAGTGGGAGTAAAGAGAGGTAGATTTTTCTATAGATTTCTTGGTAGATAATGCATAGGTCCATGGATATTGATGGATGAACTAGGTAACCATGCCATGACTAATATAAGGGGGTGCAAATTCTAGTTCGATGGGGAATTTGGTTGGGTCCTAGACTTCCCTCATCTAACTTTCTCTGCTCTATCCTTCTTATGGGTTTTTAAGGATGTTAAAGGAGTCCTGGGTTTAGATCAAAACCTAGTCCTAATCCTAGGCAAATCTAGGATGTAAAATAGGTTTTAAGAGCCAAGGAAATACAAAGATTGTCTCCATAAGTGACAAATATAGAAAAGATAAGTCAATATTTATAGAAAATTTTTAGATCAAGTATATTTACCTTGATCTTTGAATATACCAGCTTATAAATCTCAAAGTATCTTAATACTTGCACAAATATTGTTAGTCTTTCACATTAACATTCAAAGATTAGTGTTAAACCAATAACCCAAAGTGTTTATATGATTTATTTAATGATATGAAAGCATTTAAACACTTTAAAAAAACTTTAAGCAGAAAAATATGCTAAGGATCACTTAATCCCAAATGAAATATAGAAAATATGATCTCAGATGTCTAGATCTACCATAAGAGAGGTCTTAACAGTTGATTTTTGCACAAATTCTTAAAAATATCCAAATTCTTTACCAAATTTATGCTAATATTTGTAAATATGATAAAAATAACTCTTAATATGCCTAAATAATGAGGTATTTCACAATTATTTGTAAAAATTTAAATAAATATCTAGTTTATTTGCCAAATTTTCACAAATGAACATTAATCTTGATGAAATATTTCAAAAGATACAAATATTCATATAAAGGATTCACAGATCCATGTAAATAATGTGGATCCTTAGTTTTATTTAAAAATATTTACATATTTTGAAACAATTATGTATGGATTTAATGATATACACTACAGTTCTACAAAGATGTATGAAAATAATTGCATAGTGTCCCTCCTTCTAGCACTAGCTTTTCCCTTCCTGTTGATGGACATATTGTGTTCCCTATGTCACTAGGTAACAAGGGGAAAGTAAGGAAATCAATTTTTAGCCATGAAAGACTTGAGGCTTGAGTTTTTATCATAATTATTACTTGAAATAGAACACATAACAGAGATGTGGTCACCACTTAGAAAGTCTACATGCAGACCCATTTGTAGGGATAATAGATGTTTATGTAGTGACACTACTTGTTAATATTTGTGAATTATTTCAATAATTTCCTATTATTGATTAAAATATAAACAAAAAAATGGATATTTATATCATTAAATAATAAAAATTGATTCATTGGTGGATCCAAGAGTGATTAGGGCAAGGCATAAAAGATAATGTGCTTACGATGATTAAAGATACTAATTCTGCTAACTTCTAAGGCAAAAACACATGAAACTAACTTCTACCAACCCTAGCATAATACTCAAAGATAAATAATTACATTTAAATATTTAGAGGAAATAAAATGAATATTTCTAACAACATACTTTTCATAAGATTTCTCACTCATAGTAAATTACATAGCACATTTAGTTGTAAATGAGAAGAAAATAGAGAAAGCATACTAAAAATTTGTCATCCTAGTGTCAAACTCAAATTAAAAAATGCATATATAAAATGTAATTACCAAATTAACTTGAAAAAAGGAAATATTATTCATCTATAGGCATGAGAAATCAAAATTATATAACACACAAAATGAAACTATAAACAAACTCTCAGATTCTTTGGCTCTTTGCATTAATTCTTGTAACAACTATTTTTTAATTTACAAATGAGGGACACATTCCTATTTATAGGCTTCCAAATTATTAATATAATTTTAAGTGGGCCCATAAAAGGTGCCAAAATACAACCAAGTGGCTTAAAATGCCACAATACAATGGAATATTCTATATTTGAATTTACAAGATGAAATAGAATATTCTAAGGGCCTAGAAGTGGTTATTGCCTAGCTTACTTCTATTGTTGTTATTGTCTCAACTTATTCTCTACTTATTTATTGGTCATTATCTTTACACATGCCTAGTAATATTGATATATTTGAGAAAATTCCAAGATCATGGGCCTAACAAGTCAAGTATTCCTTGAATGAGATTCCCATGTTCCATAAGTATTGGTTTGAGTGCTTCTTCAATTGAATCTATCTTTTCCAGCCTTTGATTGATAAATACTATGATGCCCATTACTTTTATAGAATTATTTACACTATATACATCTTTTCAAAATTTGGCCACAAGTACCTTCATCTAGCTTCTAAACTCTTGATCATCCATGAAGGGGCCATCATGTTTAGTTACCCTCGTAACCATGGCATCCTTCAATAGCAAAGCTAGTTTCAACTTAATTTTATCCAAAGTTGTATGCACATCCTTAAAGTGATATATCCATCCTTTTAGGATCCTCCTTATATTCATTATGATGTCCTATGCATGAATGATGTCCTCAATTGGTAACACCTTAAGGCTAGGGAAATTAGTACTTCTTATCACTCTATCCAATTTTGCCAACTTGGTGTCATAGAGTACAAGGTTTTAGTCAAGTTTAATGACCATCTTGGCCTAGTATATCCCATATTCCTACCTCTTATTCATAAATTTTTACAAGTTAAAGACTTTAATAACAACATTTATTATGGAAACCAAAGTGATGTTTGGTACTATTAGTAGTGTTTGATCTTTTAATATTTATAATTCCTATTTCATTCCCTTCATTAAGGCAATATTAGATTTTGCTTGGGCTTGAACTAAGGATATAGGGTCTTTTTCATACTCTTATACCTATCCAAGGCCAACTTTCATCTTTCTATTCAAGGTGAAGAGGTAATATTCACTCTCAAAAATCATAATTGAGCTTGGCTATGGTTGCTCAACTTATATCCTTACTACCCTCTTCATGGTGCCATTAGTAGGGTCAAACCTCATTCTAATTTGAGCTGATTAGAATACCATTTAAGGCCTCTCCTACCTTGATGTTTATATGATATCCCTCACCTAATTTGGGATAGTTGTATATGGTATATGTGTGGGAGGTTGCTATAATGGGAGTGCTTAGGTAGAAGATAAATAAGCCAAGGCTATAACAAGGATGTATAGGTTTATTGGGTCTAATTACCCAAGTGTATCAAATAAAGACTTAGAAGGGCCCATGTTGAGAATGAATAAAGGTAGTTTATAGGGAACACTCACCTTAACAACTATGGTGAGATTAAGTGGCCTTTGCTAGGTGAATGGATTTAGAATGGGTTTTAATGGCCTAGTTGATGTAGGGGAGCTAAGGGTAAATGATGCACTAGTAATGACTGCATGGGAAGGAGTAGAACCCATAACCTCACTAGAAATAGTGATTTAGGGGCTTTATGAAGATGAAATGTTGGTAGTGGTATGGGAGATGAAGTAGGGAATGGTGACCCCAAAATAAGCAATGGTAGGGGATGCTAACATAGGAGTGGCAATAGCAGTGGAAGTAGGAGTAGTTGTAAATGTACTAATAATTAGGAAGGAAGGTGATGTGAGATCACTTAAAACAATGGTATCTTGAGTTAAGCTTGTGAGAATAGTTAATTAAGAGGTTTAGGGAGGAGATACTACCCCCCTCATAGTGGTTATGGGATCCCTCTTCCTTGTGTAAACTTTCTCTATATTCCTATTAGCTAGAGTTTGTATCTCTTCCATTGATAACTCAATGCCCTACTATAATTCTTCAACATCGATGAAATTAGGGTTAGGATGGCTTATGCTCTCTATGACAGCCCCCATAATGAATGTAGTAATGAATGTAGGTCCTTGGGAGGGACCTAGTTGTCTTCTTGACGAGGTATGCTCTAACTACCTAAAGTGGTAACAAGTGGAAGTTTATAGGGTCTATTTATAATAAGAGGAACACTATTATCTTCCTCTTCCTCTTATCTAGGCTCATAGTCTACATCAAACATACTTCCATGAGCTAGTGGAAGTTAAGTCCTTACCATATCCTCCTTCTCACTATCAAGCCTCTCAAAGCTCTATGTTTTTCCTTGAATCATTCCTAAGGACTACTTCATCATTGATGGCATCTAGGTATATCCATTCATGTACCTCTTCTTGAATTTTATATTCTAATTTCACATCCTTTTAGAACTTGAGCAGGTGTCTAGAAATGACATATTTGGGGTCCCATGACCTAAAACCATCCTTAGGAAATGGTACAATTTCCTATGCCTTGTAGCCATTATAATGTCTTGCCATCTTGTAATCTTAGTCCTCCCTAACTTGTACAAAGTCTTGTGGGGGACTATCTTCTTTTTTATCTCAAACATACCATAAAATACATAGAATAGTTGATAGGCCATCTCCTCCTCTACCAAAATCAATGTCACATATCTTGGTAATCTGAGGGGAGTCACCATCACTCCTACTTAGATGACCATGCAATTAGGGTAGAGCCAAAATCTACCCATTTCTCTTAATGTATGTCTAATTTTTGGGGGAAATCTTAGCATTCACATTTGGTGATGGACTTGTAAATAGGTGGGTAGAAGTATTCTATAATTACCTTGATATTATGCCTAAAGTGATGGATATGCAGTGTAGAGAATAATTGGAACATAACTTCATCTCAAATAGGAGACCATGGGTTTGGTCCTAATTATGTAGTTGTATATATAGCATCTAACAAATAACTCATCATGTATAATAGATCCTCATTCTACCAAGTGTCATGCATAACATAGACTATATTTTCAATAATAATATCCCTAACTGGGGAATCTGCTGATCCTCTAGGATCATCTATAGGAATGAAGTAGTCCTTATGTCTGCATAACTAATATATAGGTTACCAAATATTCTATTGAGCGTAACAAGGCCAATCTTGAATCCCTTTCTAAATTGGTGGATAGGTATGTTTCCAAGGTTATATATGAATATAACCCCATTTGGTTTAGTACATGATGCCAAGACTATCTATGGTTTTGGGCCTAATACTAGTTGTTAATGATTTTATGGTTGTAGTTAAGTTGTGGTAGAAACTAGTCATAGTATTTGTCAAAACTGTGCCCTACAATGAAATCAATTAGGAGCCCTTAGCTCATGGATTTAAGCAGCCTATCCTTACATCTTATAATCTTAAATATTCCATATACTAGGTCTGTCTATGGCATGAAATCTAGCTTTGATGCAACTTTGTGAAGACTAACTATTACAAGGATGTCTGAATTAGTTAAATAATATAGGGCATTAGAATAATTAAGGCCTCTATCTCATTCAAAATTATAATAAAATCTACTATAATTTATCCCCTAAGTATGGCACGAGAATATTTTTTTTATCCTTGAACATGATGCAATCATCATTTCCAAATGCCATGCTCTTACCTAGAGTTGGATCCTACCGGTGCCATTTATAAAATTTTGGGTAATAACTAAGTCTTCTTGCAATATGTAACTTTTAAGTCCAAAAATTAGGTGAAATCTGTGAAGATTTGTGGTTAATTAAGAACATAGTAGTAGAGAGAGAAAATGCTTAGGGTGCAAATGTAGGTATCAATATCCAGTAACCTTTTAAATATTTATTTGATTAATGCAAGGTTTGATGGTGATTTTGGTTCATGTCATATGAATGCTAAGCTTATCACCTTTGCATTCAAAACACCATTTAATTGATTTTGAATTCCAATTTAACACTGATTTGCCATAAATTTTAGATTTAAATAAAGGTTTCCACCTTTTAACATGTGGCATGCGACCTCAACTCCATATGGGTGATTATGGGATCTATATATTACTAAGCTACTTAATCACTCAAATATAGACACGTGGGATTGCCCTTAGTTTAACATGATTTCATTTGAACTATGTCATGTGGCATATTTCAATTCATGGTGAGCCTTGGGTGGGACCTCCTAATTTGGTTGGTTACAAAAGTGCCATACATCACTCTCATAGGTAATTAGAGCTTATTATTCATTGGGTTTCTCTTTTGTAGATAATTGATGCACTATTTTAATAGGTGGATCTTTTGGAAGGCTCTTGAATAGACATTGGAAACTTTGTGTTAATCGTGTGGCTCAGGTGCTTTCATACATCACCCTTAGAGGTAATCCTATAGATCTCAAAATATAGCTCTACAAAAATGACATGTAACATCATATCCTGGGTCCTTAGTTAACATGTTTCACTTTGGTGGGCCTTCAGAGGTATTCTAGTGGATCTTAAGATATAAGAATCATGGACATGACATGTGTCATCATCATGTGGGTACAAAAGGGACATGCATTTTTCTCATGGGCTTTCCTTCATTTTTATACCACTTGTCATTCTTAGAGGGAACTTTAGACAAATATACACCATTAAACCTTGATCATATGGCTCAGGTACATCCACATGTTCTCCTTTATGGTTATTTCAACCTTTATATGGTTGCAATATGATGTGGGTTAGTTGATCTTAGAAGAATCCTCATGGTACATGCATCACTTTATAAGGTTGATTGAATTTGGATGGTCATACTTGAAACACATGGTGACATCATAGGCCTCTAGATTATAGTGGGATGCATGGAAACTCAGATCAAACATGTTTACTTGTAGGAACTAGGATCTTGACACGTAACCTATGATTTTAAACTCCAATGGCTAACTTCTTTATGAGTTTTATAGATGATGCCACATGGCTTGTAGGCTTTATAGATTTATTCCAAGTGTCCCACATGGGATGAAATAAATATCTAAGTCATTGTGAATATTGGTGAGTTAAACACATATCTTCTTGAGTCATAGTCTTTAATATTATGTCCTATGAGGTGTCAAAAACTGCTCTTTTAATTTTGATGTCTTATGAGGCTAAGTGAGAAGTCAAGTTAGACTTCTGAAAACTCTAAATGCTCATCTTAAGAAAATTAAATAAGTCTAAAGCAAAAATAAATAAGTAAATGTTTAAAAAAAAATAAGGTTAATATAGTAGGATTTGATGAGGCTTATGGCTCTCATGCTAGTTATAAAACTAGGTAAAACCTCCTTGGATAAGGCCTATCTATACATTTTTTAAGAATACATGGTTAATAATTCATCATTAAATGGAACTTGATAAAGATTTTCAATAATTCAAATATTTCTAAGCATAAATATTTATTACAATATGAATGATTAACCATAAATTTATAAGAAGGATTAAATTGATCCTCTATGTAACAAAATGTCTTAGCAAGCTTGGGATTTTAGGAATTTTTAGAATTTGAAAGAAGAAGGGTACCCATTCTAGGAATAGGGGGTAGTTGAGCATCAACAATATCATCATGATCCAAGGTATGAGATACCTCATTGGTTTGATACATCTTGGATGGGTGGAGGGGAAACTCAATATGTTCAATACACACACCCTCCAATGTAGGGCTATGCCTAGGTTGCATGAAAAATAGTACAAATAGGAAATAAAAAAGTATAAAAATATAAAACCCTTACTAGTTTAAAACCTTGAAATAAGAAAAAAATTCATTCACATGTTCTGGGTTTACCAACTATCTAACCCTAAAATGAAATATGTTATACATTTTCACTTTAATATTAGGGTTAAGAATATAGAAATGAAATGACATTAGGGTGATAATTAGATCTATAGTAGGTCAATTAAATGCTAAATTTAGATATAAACATACACTAAATTTAATATACTGAGATAGTCTAAATATAGAAAGTATAACTAGGATAAATATAGAAATGATAAAGAATAAAATTACTTAGCTTGTTATGATACTAATGCAGTTTTAGATCTAGGACATGCTAAAGTTAGGTGGGAAGATAGTTATCGAATAGTTGTTAGATTTTAGATCTGGTGAATTTGTCTATCTAAATAGTTGCATTATCCCTATACATTTGCATAAAAACTATTATCTAAGTTTGATGATAATTTCCTATATGTAATATCTAGTGAAATAGGATGCAACCACATAGATGCTTATGGGTTTGACTTCACCTTCACTCTAGTACATTGAAATATGGGCCATCTACAATCACTCCTTGTGAATTGTAAAAACCTTGGATTTGCATATTTGATGTGACCCTATGGAAAATGGGTTAATGGACACATGTTGTTAATATGACACCAATAACCCCTCTATCAAAGGATGCTACCTACATAGGCAATACTTTGAAGGACTCATATTGATGTAATTATTCCCTGTGTTGGATTCTATGTGAGTCATGAAATGTGTGTAAATCATGTTTAGTAATAACTTATCTTGTAACATGGAAAATAGGACTCTTAGGTTTCTCCTTTATTACTTCAAACATATATGTCTTATCCTTATGAATGGTTTGGAAATAGGAACAAATAGGGAAGTTTTTCTCATTTAATTTTTCTTTAAATGCTCTCTAGTCTAAATGATAGGTTTCATAGGTTAAGAAAGAATGAGGGTTGATTTTATATTTATACCAATCCCTTTGGAGTAATAAATCACACTAAATCACTTCAATTGACCATTAAGATACATTTTTTTTGAAAATTGTATGACTTTAGGGCACTAGATACTTACATTAGGATATGATAGTAAAATTGATGCTAGTGTTTATGTCAGATGTTAGTGTTTATGCCAGATGTTAGTGTCAAATGAGTATCAAAATAGGTACATGCTCAAAATTTATATAAGTGTAATATAAATAAATTTTAAGCATTCTACACAAGATAAAATGTATGTGTCATCAATATAAGGATAGTCAAACTAAGAGATATACCAAGGCACACAAGATAAAGCAAATGTAAGGCTTATGTAATTGAGGAGAGTATAGACCTAATAGGAACAACCAAGGTCTGAGTTTTAAAGTATTACAAGATTGAGGTGCTACATAATCACAAAATATCATCTAAAAATCCATAATATTATATCTTGAAATCATATTATTTGAATTATAACTATAAATATACACAACATGGATAAAGTTTATAATATTATGGATGAATGCATAGGTGAGGGAGATAACAATGGTAAAATGAGAGGGGTCTTATAGATAATACTATATGAGATGAGTGCCATTTATATATATAAATAGTTAGCATCTATGATGAATCTAACCTCATCATAATACTTATGAACTATATGTAGAGATATTTTATACCTCCCAACTACCATTCCTCTAATCATTTTTCCCATGATAAAATATACAATATATCCCCATCCCCTTATTGATTGGCTTCTCATTAATTATTAATTTGTTTTCCTATATTTATTTTTGGGTTCCACTATATTAGTCCTTGATACATTGATATGGTGTTCATGAAATACATGAATAACACTAATAACAAGGAACCATAAAAAATTATTGAATACCTTTATTGATATTGTCAGAATTTTCATGGTACTATTTTTAAAGGGTGGTGTAAAGGTTGTAAGACATGCCTATGATGTTTATGTACTCATAAATTTAGGCACTTTTAGTAGTAGATAAATTATATCAATTTGTATAATATACTTTCCATGTTATATATTTTGTCACATATCAATCCTTAAGGTTCATGTCTCACTATATGGATAGATCCCTCTTATTTGGGAATGTCCAAGTAATTGTGGATACTAAAACTTTATGCAATACCTTCTTGGTGTCATGATTGTACGTGTTTTGTACTTAATTCATTAATATTTTCATTATATGGATGACCTCTTGTGTGATGTGGTAGGGTCTATCTAGACACAAGATGTCCTCATGGCCTCTACTCAGTAACACCTCAATTGTGCTCTCTATGATACTTAGATATGGGATGCAATATCCTACATCTAGTTTTATTATTTGGACAATTATATGTCCCTAAATATATTCCATCTCTTGTGTTTGAGGGTTTTTTGTAGCATCACCAATTTTTTTGGATTCATCATTTAATGATCAATTTCTCATACTTTTGAATGTATATATTTATAAATGTACTCATAGAGGGATACAATGGTAGGGACAATAAAAAATGCTCATTGAAGATCTTTGAGATTGAATTTTTTATAATGTTTATTATATATATATTTTATTTATCTTCTCATCTCAAAATACTTAGGGCAACTCCATTTTTCCTTCTTTGTGAGGTAGGGTTTTGTGAAAGGTAAAAAAATTTCATGGGGAAATTTTAGTAGAGTGTTGTTATCATGAGGGATATGTAATTCACATGGAATGTAAACCAATTTTTTATAACTTTCCTAATTTGGTCATTGAATGTGCTAGGTAAATAGTGATTTTTACCCTCATTTATTGTTTCTTAACTTGCCCACCTAACTTTCTTTCCTTTTTGGGTCTCGTTTATTCTAGTTATTTATTTTTCATTTTTCATTTCTTTATTATATTTGTATTGATTTCATCCTTTTTATTTTTATGTTTCTCACCAACCACCTCTTTGTTCTCAACTTATTTATCCATTTTTTTCAACTTATTAGTGAATTTATACTTTTGTAGAAAATAAACATATCTTCACTTTTATTCAAGAAGAATATTGTTTACCTCTCTTCACCCCTATCTTTGATAATCCATTATTTATTTATTTTGATTCTTATTATTAATAATTATCTTCTATCTCCTGTATATTTTATTTGGGGTATTTTTATTTCTACTTTTTACTATTTTTCTCAAAACTATTTTCTCCTATTTTTATATTTTGTTTCCCTTTTTTGTATTTTTTTATTTAAAAAAAATTGTGTTTTTCTATTTATTCCCATGCCCTTTAGTTATTATTTTTTCTTAATTTTTCATTGAATTTAACCACATTGAGTTGTGAAGTATAGCTTCAACCATGCACCATTTATGTAGCATTCCTGAAAGCATTCTTAATCTTATCACTCTATAAGCTATAATTTATTCAATTAAATATGGTCATATCCATATTATTTTTTATTTATTTGGATTTTTATACTTGTTATCATATAATAATAAGTTTTCATGTATCTTGAATTTTGTTTTCTTAATGTGTTCGTCACACCAAGATTTATGTTCTCTTCCCTTGCATTTGATTACAAATGGTTATGAATCTTTTTTCATATATTTTTTCCAATTCCATGGGTCTTTATTTTAACAAGACCTTTTCATCCCAAATTTAACTACTTATCTTAGGCTTGGTAAAATTTACTCCATGGGCACTATGCCTTCCAAACCATATATTAATTGAAATGAATAGTACTTGGTCAACCATTTTAAGGTTATGTGGTAAACCCAAAATAATTTTGGTATTTTAGTATCCAAATCTACTATCTCTGCATTACATACATTGGTTAAAATTTTCTAATTTTTTTTTGAATACTTCCACTATTCTATTTTCTTGTGCATGATAGGGAGTACTACAATTATGTTATGTCACAAAGTTCTATAATAACTCCATTATTGTTTAATTTACAAAATGTTTAACTTGATCACTTTTAATACTAAGTGAGCATCCAAATCAAGTAATGATGTTCTCATATATTTTTTTTGGTATTTGTTACTATATAATAATTTATAGGCATTTTTTATGGCCATCTTGATAGGTAATGTATGCTTGCTATTATGAATCATGTGTTGTTTCTTTGTGTTGTTGGTTTAATTGGTCTAATAAAGTCAACATCCCATTTTTCTAATGGGATTTTGATAATATTGGTTGAAGTGCCATTTCATCATGTGTATTAGATTTCCCTACCCTTTTACACATGTCACAATGATATGTAAAATTATATACAATATTTGAACATTAGACTTAATGCCTAGACATGCTCCTTTAATAACATGTTATCACATAGATTTTACACTTGTCTTAATGTTATAGCTTGCTATACAAACATATAATGACATAATGGGATCACCTCTAGGATATAGTACCTTGGAAAATTAAGGTGAATCTCTAGAGAAGGTTTACTTCCTTTCACTAAATTTGGTGCAATTGATAAACTAACAGATCATGTGGAAATTTTGATTCTTAGTGATCTTGCTTCTAAACTAGGGTTTGATTGAGGGAAAAGAGTTTTAGAAATGAAATTGAAAAAACTAAAAATGGTGATTCCACCAAATATTTTTAGTGGTTTAATTCTTATTTTGAATGATAGTAGAATAATAAATATATTGAAATTGATTGGAGCATAAACTCATGAAAATGTGAAACCAAAGGTAATATTGGGTATTTCTCATACAAGGGACAAGATTATTTATTTTTAATAAAATAATCTTTCAAAAGGGTAAAATAATACCACAAATGTAATTTCATGACTAAAATAAGAATAAAAGCATCCACAAATTTGATAAATAACCTTACATACACAAATATAACACAACTAAGAAAGGCAAATATTCAATCTATTCTTATTCTCCAGGTTACAACATGTAGACAACTTATTCAAAAAAAGATAAATGGGCTATGCAATAGTACCCATATTTATACAAAAATTTCCCTTGGAAGAGATGTACTTAAAAAAAATCCATACCCAATTCAAAATCATGAGAAAATTGAAACTCCATGCAAAAGGGGCATGATCTTCAACTGGAATGGCATCCTTGGTAAGGTAAAAAAGTGAAAAAAAGAACATATAACTACTGGGCATGATCAAAACTATTGGAAGCATGGAGGAAATTTGAGAATATTTGTGCAATGCCTTCCTCTTCTTTAGTTGACCTATTATAGTTTATCTGTGTAATGAGGCACCAAAAGTAAAACTCAAACTTAGAACAATGAATATATTTTAGATAACTTTAGGTTATTTTTGCAAAACCTAACTTGTGATTTTCAATTGGGACTTTTACAACTTTTAAGGCACCCAATATTGAAAAAAATAGAAATGCAATTTACAATATGTGATTTTTCAATTAAGAAACTTAGACTTGTCAAAAAAGAAAGTGAAATTTACAAGTTTGCTCTTTACAATTTTCAACCTATCAAAAAGGAACATGAAAATTACATGTGGCTCTTTCTCAAAAAGAGCTCTCAAAATGATAATTGTAAATTATAATATTCAACTTTACAATATTTTTACAACAATGAAAAATAATATATGAAATGTTTTTGATGAAAAGAATTAATATAAAACCAAAACTTATGAAGACTCTTTATCCTTTTTAACTTTTGTCTTTTCAATATATGCATCAAAAATCTTGAAGATCCATAGGATACAATCTTCATCAGGACCAAAAGAGTATAGGTGGCTTATTTCACATTTTGTACTTGTGTCAAAGAGTTCCCTTTCTAAAGCCCTATATATTTTAGTCTATTTCCCCATTTGATCTAATGTATTATGGTACCGAATAAAATGGTGTATGGATCTCAAGTTGAATGTGGTGTCTCATGCTAACTCCCTAATGAAAAATCCTTTAAACTTGTCTTGAACTTCCTATGCTGAAAGGATTTGGTCTTGATGATATGTTGCTTGACATGATAATTTATTTAATAAGTCTTCAATGTTAAATAACATATCTATAACCTTGTCATGTATATCCTTAACTTTATTGGTAGTCTATATGAGTATTATTATTCTGAACTGAGCTAATCTATCCAATTCCTCATGTTCTACATCATTTTTTAGTATCTTTTTTGTAATAAAGATATTAGTTTTAATTGTGTCCATAGTTATCAACTTTAGATAGAAAAGGTTCAATATCTCTATTTCTTTCTAATATTATCTTATTTGTTCTCTCAAAGTTGTTTGTCTATCCTTCAAGGCTTTGTAGTAATCCATTACTAATTCTATTACTTTTTTTCCATTTGAAATGAGCTCTTCTACCCAGTCCTTTGTAAACCTTCCCATGTTTCTAATTTTTGTCATTGCATCCTGTATTTCTTTTTTTATGATCTTAGTAATAGATTGTGTTAGTTGGGCAGTGGGATTAATGAATTTATCTAATTTATTCATCAATTATTCAACCTTATTCTTCAATTTATCCTTTGTGACCTTGTAACTATCCATTTTTTCAAAAAGATATTTAATGTTAGAGTGAACATCATGTTTCAATCCCTCTCTTTTAGGATGACCAAGGTGACCCTTTGATATTTGGTAAACCCCCACCACTAGATCTTTTTTTTGTTTATCTAGTTAGGGGATTACATCTCTACATACTTCTCCCCCATTGAATCATATAGTATTATTGATATGGTTATGGGAGTTGTCTTTGATTTTTTGATTACATATACAAGGCCAAAATCCATTGTGCTTGGGGACACCATCTGCTTCCATTTAATCCCCACTGATTGTACTAGCCAACTTGGTGTGGCATCCTATTTTCCTATCACTACCACTTATGAATCTATGCTGAAGTTACTTCACTAGTGCTTATGGTGACAAGTTATAAGTCTATTACTATTATATATGCTAAATCTTTGGCTGATGTTTTGTTGATCTCTTCCCCATCCATGGGTTGAGTGGCCACATTTGTATCAATAACTTACTCTATGTCTAACTCCTTTGTGGGGGTTGGGGTTGTTATGAAAATGGAAGAAATGGGTGTAAAGGAAATTAATGTGCCTAATGGGGGCGTGGGAGATGTAAGTAAAACCAATGAAGGAGTAGGCATAGGGATATATAAAGGGGAACCTATGGGAATGTGGAATTTAGAGATGTGAATGAATCGATTAGATTTGTGGGGATACTCAGGGTTGATGAAAAGGGAAAGGTAAGGGGAGATGAAAATTAAGTAGTCATTATCTTAGAGGTTGGGATGGCTAGTAAGATTATAGTTAGGATAACTAAATCCATGACTATATAATATTGTGTGGTGATAATGATTAATGAGGTGAAAGTGATGATTAGAGATGAGATGGAAGGAATTATAGAGGAAGGGAGTGTGATTATGGAAGAGGGAGGAATTGTTAAGGGAGGTGGAAGTAAAAATTGAGTGTCTTATTAAGTTGATTGAACTATCAATAATAGATATGCTGACATAGGTGAAATGCTATAAATAGAGGGGTAATTACTTAAGGTGAAGGCAGAGTAGAGATAGGAGGAGGTTTTGAAGCTAAAATAATGACATAGATATGAAGAGGGACTATAACAAAGATAGGAGTAGATACTATGACTAAGAAAAGAGTAAAAATTATTGGTGTTTCAATAGTAATTATATCTTTAGATGAAATCACTATCAATTGATCTATTTATGCTCCTTAACTACTTTATTGTCCTCTCTTAGCCTTTGAATTTTGCTTTCTCTTATGTGAAATCAATCACATATCTACCTATTCTAGGAAGGTTCCACTACTATAACCTTCTATTGATGGTGGTACTCCATTCTCCTTGAGCTATAGTATCTTTTTACTAATGCTCACTATTTCCTTGTTCACTTTGACCCCTTTAATTTTGAGCTAGTTTATTTCTCTATTTATAATGTTGGTGGTTCTATCCATCCATGAGAAAGACTCAGGAATGGACCAACTAACTACTAAAAGGGGTTAAACATAGATCTTATTATCATAGTATACCTTGTCTATTAAGGATTGATCATCTACCAAGTCTTTGGGGACTGGTGTCATGTTAAAAGCCTTGATCTAATCTAGGGTCATCTTGGAATAATCCTTCAATCTTACTTATTCTTCATCTTACAGACCTTCCCAATAATCTTCATATTAGGGAACAAGGGAATATGTTGAGATCCCTAATGCACTAATAATGTTACCTTTTACATTATATAATGGCCTTGCTACAGAGCCCTGAAGGTCATCTGAGTCATTTTAGCATCTACACACTTGGTTTTAGATAAGGAAGGTCATGTGTATCTCCCTATGATGATGGGGAAATGTATTCCCATCCTATGTTTATTGGATAACAACTTGTGAGTCTCAACTAGTTGCTTCACAAGTTCCATTAAATCCTATTTATCACTTACATATATTGGGAGGGTGTAAGGACAAACACTGAATCCCCATACTATGATGTATGAATATGTGGGGAATTGAATGTAATAATATCCCCAATTCATAATCTCTGAAGTAGCAACATCAAATAATCTCTTCTTCTCTAACTCTTTATCAAAGATGATGATGATGTAGTAGATGAATGCATCATTTATTCTTCTAAAGTACTACCTACTTGCCTCGAGTGAGGTCAGGGTAATAGTTTAAAACCTTGTTTTCTTATTCAAATACTTTTTTCAATCTTAGGAAGGCTCTCCCATTAGCTAATATGTAGACTATATAAGAAGTCACATAGAACATCCATATATTTTGGACTTCCATCAATTAATTGTGTATGGAGTCACTTATCAGATGTGCCCAGTTAATGTATTTCTTGTTTTGATGGATTACCCATATGTATTGGTATATCTAGTCTTGAAAGATCTTAACATCAGGGCTTATAGTGACTCTATGCAAGAGTATGATTAAATCTCCTACTTCATATTTTAAATCTATCCTTGATAGTGTTTTGGGAAATCTTATGGATGTGGGCTAGAGACCCTTAGCCATTATTTATTCATTACTCTTAGACATCTAGTGTTTTTGTCTTATAGAGTTTATTTAAGGATTTTGGAGTTATATCAAGGTAACTCTCATATTCATGTATTAGGAACACTGAGTTTATGAAATAAGGGTTTAGGTTTATAATCCTTTCCCCTTTATCATTCAACACTTCTCTCTTTTTAGAATCATAATGCTTTGCCAATGTGAGCACCAGCTCATGGTTATACACTGATAAGGGTAAGGCTATTGCTTGAGGTAACCCACAATAGTAAATGCTCTGAATCTAGTCATTTTTTGAATTTAGCATTCACTCTGGTCCAAAAGTCACCTAGGTCAATGTGACCTAGGTCTATGTTTATAATCTTGTTTGTGTTAGATTCCAAGATAAATGGGACACCAGGTCCCTTAGATTTTAATTTCATATCTTTTATAGACATGGATTATGGGTAAATTGTTAGGGGAAAACAAATTATAGATTTGGTAGGTTTTAAGAGTGCAGAACATAAGTGAAAGATCTAATGGATATTAAGGTTTCAAAAATAGGGAAAATGTCTAGTGGAGATAGTGGTTACAAAGCACACTTGTAATATTTGGTAAAAAAACTCAATGGGTTTCAAGCTTTCAAATGTAAGTAATATCCCCAATGGGATTTAGAGTTGTAAGGTACACTAGGATAGTTTGCGGGGTTGTACAGTTATAAAATCAAGTGGAAACTCTATGGGGTTTTAAATTGTAATGGTAAGTGATATGTCTATGGGGATATAGTGGGAATTTTATAAGGAATATTACACTAGTTTTTATGTAATTTTGAACCAACATAGGTTTTATATAATCTAAAAATGCTTGAAAATATTTTGAAAAACACATACAATTCTTTGGGAAAAATGTAGATAATTCATAATACTATGAGAAACTATGAGTAATGCAAGTAAAATGAAATGAAAACCCTAAATTTTACATGGAAAAATGGAAAATAATCCTTGGATAAAGATGAAAATATTTTGGGAATGTATGAAATAAATAGGGCAATACCATTTTACATGAGATGGCAATGGAGGTTTATAGTTTGTGGCTAGGTTGCTCAGCATGGCATCATGGTTTGACATCATAGTAAGGTCATCATTCAAAGCATGGAGTTCCAATATCAAACTTATAAAATTAATAATGGATTATAATTAAACCTATTTAGACTTATATATCCTTTATAATAAATGCACCTAAGTTAGTGGTTGGTAGTAAGTTCAAAAATCTAGTGTTTGGGAGTAACTTTACAACTTTACCAATTTACAATTTACACATTGACCTATGCATTTGATAGGACAATTTGGTTATATGAAAATGGAAAAGAAGAACTCAAGGCACAATTTTCAACTTTTCAAGTTACAAATTACAACTAGGGTTCCAAATTTTGTAGGAAGGATAGTTGGTGGGAAGCATAACTTGAGTTGCAATTTGTAAATTTACATGTTATAAATTTCAACCAAAGTTATAGTTTTTAGTTTAAGTGATACACAGAAAGTGGAGGTTGGAAATCAATTTTATAGTTTGAAAATTATGAATTGCATTTTAATCTATGGTTTCTGTGGGGTATGTGGTTGGCAAGAAGCATAACTCTATTTGCAATTTACAACTTTGCAAGTTGTAAATTATAGCCAAGGTTCCAATTTTTGATAGGTGTGAATTATACGGGAAGTGGAGGTTGGGAAGTAATTTATAAGTTTGTAAGTTGAAAATTGCAATCCAATCTCTAGTTTCTAATATCTATGAGTATAGTGGGAAGTGGAGGTTTAGATGCAATTTGCAAGTTGCAAATTTCACCTAGATGTTTGGTTTCTATCAGGCTTTTGGAAATGAGTGTCTTGGGTCATTTTAAGGAATTTAAAAAAAAAAATGGGTCTCCCTTAGGATACTTGACATTTTGAAATTTTTAGGACAAAAATATCAAAAACTTTAGTGAGCTCTATGGGGTGATTTTCTAATAATCAATTCTCTCCAATAGCCTTCTAGTTCATTGGTCATGGAGTCATTTTAAGCTTAACACACTTAACTGGTGAAGAACAAAACTAGGATTTACCTAAACAAGAAAAAAGAGCAAAAATAGAAAAAAATAAGGAAACAAAAAATCCTAATGAGTTGACTTGTATAAAATTACTTATTAGGAAAATAACACTAACCCTAACATATATAAATTTTTTAGAATCAATTTCAATCTCAAAAATAATCTTTGAAGTACATCCCATTGACTAGGATGGGTAGTCCTGATCCATCAAGATTGGATAATGGAATTAATTAGTTTCTTTGCACTTAGTCATAATATATAGAGCACTCTATATTACTTCAAACTTAGTGTTCTTGCCTAGTTTATCTCTATCTACATCCCATTTGAGAACCATGTTTCCTTCATTAAAGTTCCTATTAAATGATTTTTTTGTCAAAATTTATCTTTGTTTGATCATTATTTGCTTCTAGAAATTTCATTGACTAGTTCTTAAATTCTTCTAGTTCCATGAGTTTCACCATTTGTATTGTCATTTCATCATTGTTAATTAAATCTAATTTATGATTAAATTCTAGAGATGGTAACTCAATTGACAATATAACTCTAAATTCCCTTCCATATACCAACATGAATGGATAATTGCCAATGGCTCTATGGGGAGTGATCCTATCAGCCCATAGTGCTGATTTCAACTTCATATGCCATGTCTTCCATTGTCCTTTTGATAATATTTATGAGATTTTTTTTTGGTAGACTCAACCAAGCCATTACCCTATGGGTAATAATTGGAAGAAGTACTTAGGTAAACATTGTGCCTTACAGCCCATTCACTCACTTGAGTTCCCACAAAATTATTGGCATTATTTAAGAAAATGGTGTAAGGAACACCAAACCTTGTGACCATGCCATCCATGAATTCTAGGATAGATGCCTCTATGGAATCTTTTAGTTCAACTAATCTAGTCCATCTGATGAAATAGTTAGTTGATGTAATGACCCATTTATGGCCTATACTTGATGATGGATTGATCATGCCAATGAAATTCAATCCCCATTGAGAAAATGGTTGGTCATCTTGGATTGATTTGAGATGAAGAGATACTAACCTTTACTTACTTATAAATTAAGCACTTTTTTCATAGTTCCTTACCCATTGATGGGAATATTTGAATATGTTAGGCTAATAATAGGCCCCTCTCATTATTTTGATGGTTGTGGTTCTTGTAAATAAGTGTCCACCTGATGAATCATCATGAAATTATTTTATCACCTTTGGGATTTGATTGTTCTTTATACACCTTAACATTACTCCATTCATATCTTTCCTAAACAATATTCCATCAACAAGAACATAATAATAGATTGGAGTCAGAAATACCTTTTCTTGGACTACTAGAGATCATATGGGTACTTGCCACTCTATAGGAAGATGTTCATGTCATGGATCTAATTTTTGTATAGAGGTGGAATGGTTGGTTTGGATACACTTTGAGCATACACTAAATTGGATACTATTTCATCAGTCTTAATATCATAACCTAACTATTCACATAAGCCTTTTCCTCTTACAATATGCATAATTTTGATGTCTAAGTCATATTCCATGACCTTTGTGATCCATCCTACTCTTTTTTTAAATTTCTCAGCTTAGTAGGAACTCTTTGACACTTTGGTGACTAACCATCAGATGAATTTTGTTATTAGAGATCATATTCCTAAACATTTTGAGAGCTTTAATTAGAGTATATACTTACTTCTCCATGAAACTATACTTTTATTCATAATCCTTCAAGGATTGATTGAAGAAATATATTGGTTATCACAACTACTTTTTATTATGTTGGGTTAGAATAGTTGAGATGCTGCATTTCCCTTCAAAAGTGTAGAGAATGAAATATTTCTCATAATTGGGGTTGACTAGAGTATGAGATTAAGAAATAGCTTGTTTGATGGATTAAAAACTATCTTTTCCTTCCTATGTCCAACTAAAAAGGATACCCTTCTTAAGCATTGTAGTAAGGGGCTTGGCCATAGAGGAAAAAATTGGAAAAAACCTTCTTATGAAGTTGATTTTTCTAAGGAAACTCTATAACCCCTTTTTATGGCTTGGGAGTACTAATGCAAATAGATCACTTATTCTCTTTGGGTCTATTGTAAGATCCTATTTTAAAACAAAGTGTCCTAGTAGTTTCCCTTCATGAACTACAAAAATGTAATTTTTTAGACTAAGAGAAACTCCAAATTCTCCACACCTTTCATAAATTTTCCTAAGGTGATCTAGGTGTGCATTAACATGTTTTGAATAAACAATGATATCATCTAGGTATACTAGGATCATCTCATTTATCAAACCTCTAAAAACCATATCGGTAGATATTTTGAATGTAAAAAAAACATTAGTTAGGCCAAAAGGACTATTTTTATATGCATATGTACCCCAATTTGTGGTGAATGTAGTCTTGAACTGGTCTGATTCTTTTAATAATATTTGGTTATATCTAGAATAACCATCTAGAAGGGAAATCCTTTCAAATCCTAATATAATTTGCTCCATGGGTGGAAGGGGATAATGATCCTTTAGATATGCTTTGTTCAAATCCTTGAAATCTACACAAAGCCTAATTTCACCATTCTTTTTCCTTACAAGGATCAAGTGAACAACCTAGGATGAGTGTTTGATAGGGAAAATGATATTAGCCTCTATTAGTTTGGATAGCTCACTCTTCATGAAGGGTTATATTTTTGGATTTGTTGGTATCTATTTATGTCTAATAGGCTTTGTATTTGGGTCAAGTTCTATTGTGTGTTGGGCTATGCTAGGGTCAAACCCCCTTAGATATTGATAACTTCAAGTGAAGTTATCATAAAATTATTGACATAACTCAATAATATTCTATTTTTAAAAATCATTATATACCTTTCCAATCTTTAATGTTTTTCCCTCTGAGATGATTGCTAGCTCATAGTCTTCTTCATTGATAGTGATGTTCTTATTTTCTCCTTTTAGCTGATAATTTGAATTCAAGATACTCTCCAAAGTAACAAGGCCCATGGATAATTTGTTTCTCTTTAAAAAAATGATTTAATTTCCATATTGATATTGAATTCTTAACTAGTTTCTATCAAATATTTTAGCTTCTTCTCTCAAAATATTCACAATTTGTTGATGTAGTCATATAAAATCTGAAAATTGGTAGCTTGAGTGTGGCTTGTGACACCCAACCCATAGGTCCCTCTTGCATGCTCTCATGACCCTTCTAACACAATTTTGGTTATTACCAATCATCCATAGACTTCTAAGACCTAATTATAGCTTAGCCAAGCTACATTTCCTATGATAATTCCATCCCCATATGTCCTGTAGCTATAAGATAATAACACCCAACTTGGACTATAGCACTGGACCCCAAGGTGTCTATTTTTAATGCTCCTATCGAATTGCATTTTCAGCTCCAATGATCACTTCCTTCTTGTTCCTATCCTTCTTCTTATTGGTCTAATGTGAATAAATTTGACCCATAACAAATATATCTCTATAAAATCCCATTCAAAGTTCATTTAGAAGGGGTTGACAAATATTACAAAAAAAAGAAAAAATACAAGCAAGACCATTGAGGAAAATCTCCCTATTCTCTACATACAACCATCCAATATAGCTATAAGCACATCCAAATCCTCACACAAGTCCTTAACCACCCCAAGGGTACCTAGTTTAGCATTTTTGCATCTTCACAACACTATTGCATAAAGCACATCAAGTCAGAGAATTATATATGGCTTGATCCCTCTTTGGAGTAGTGTTATGTAAGAAACATGCCCAAACAAGGGGTGTGGATACACATGTAGAACATATTACACATACTAACACCCCCTTATTTCTAAATATTGATCAAAGCATAATTAAGTCTAGGGTTTGAAGACTAAATCAGCTCTATAAGGAGTTTTTTAGACCTTCAATAGTCTAAATTTCATAGGCAGGCTCACATAGGGACAATAAACAAAACCCAAACAACTCAAGTCTCTAGAATAATATCAGTAGAAGAGGACTATAGTAATGAACCCCAAGGTGTCCTATTTTGGTGTTCCTATCCTTTCACAAAAATAAAGATAGATCTTGATTTGCGTTACTGTCTTAATCTTATACAACAAATTCTAGACCATGTCTCAGCCATTTCATTTGATTTTTAGCTAAGTCTTATCTTCTTCATATTTATTTATATTTATAGAAAGGTTAAAAATATAGTTAAATTATATAAATGAGTAGCTAAATTATTGAAATATTATTTACTGATTTAGGCAACTCGGACCTTTAACTAAATTAAGAATAAGACTCCAATATTCTCAAAATAGTTAAATCATTTGGTGAACCCAACTTACTTCATTTGCACATAAAAACCCTAGAAACCCTAGGGTAAATTCCTTGCTGATTTTTCAATATTTTTCTAATTTTTTAACCTACATATTTAAATAAAAAATTTGCTTTATTTTTTAAATTTCCATAGTAAATTTTAAAAAATCAATTTTCTTCCAAACCCTAGTTGTATATACTAGGTCCCTTTAAATCAAGAATTTTCCAATATTTTTATAATGTTTTACCCGCATATTTAAATAAGAAATTCACCTTAATTTTTTAAATTTCATAGTAAATTTTAAAAAATCAATTTTATTCAAACCCTAGTTTTATATACTAGGTCCCTTTAAATCAATAATTTTCCAATATTTTTTTAATTTTTACCTACATATTTAAATCAGAAATTCATTTTAATTTTTAAAATTCCATAGTAAATTTTTAAAATATCATTTTTTCAAAACCTCAGTTGCATATACTAGGTCCCATTACTTTTAAGGTATCATCTTACATGTTTGTGAGCTTCATATCATTTTTATGCATTTTTTGGTTTGCTATTTTTAGGACTTTACATTTCTTATATACAGTACTTTCCTTCCATAACACTTTGCTTATTACAACTTATTAAATAATATTAATCCATTTTCAATTTATTTTTCTATATTAGCAATGGCCCAACATACTAGTTTTGATGTAATTGATAAGAGGTAAATTCAAGATCTTTTAACTAAACATCCTAATATGCAAGATGACATGCTCAAAATACAAGATAAACAAAAAAGAGTGAAAAATGGTCAATGTTCTCAAACCATAGAGAAACCAATTATAAATGACACTAGGGGGCAACTATGTCTCAAAAATTCCCTATAGCAGACCAACCTTCCTATGAGGCACCACCAGTTATAGCTAGTACATCTTTATCTCTTGATGTGATATCCCTTGTGCAAGAGATAAAATATCTTCAATCCAAGGTGATACATCTTGAGCAAGGTGCTTCTAGACTTGCGTAGGCCTTGGATTATTTTTCTCTACTTCATACACCATTAACATGCCATATTGCATCTACACCCTTACCACAAGGTTTTGTTTAACCCAAGCTCACTCTATATGATGGAAAGGGAGATCTAGAGACACACTTGAGATATTTTCACATAGCATTCTCTGACTATGTGCCAAATGACTAGCTATTAACCAATCTTTTTCCATAGAGTCTAAAGGATTATGCTTCACAATGGTTCTATAGTCTACTAAATCAATCGATCAATGCATTCAATAGTTTAGCCTACATGTTCATAGCTCATTTTAGCATTAACATTAGTGATAAGGTTTTTTATGCCCAAGTTATACAATAGAAACAAAGGTTAAATGAACATCTCACATATTATGTTCTTCGATAAAAGACTATATTGGATAAGATGACTATCCCCATGGTCAATCAAGAGTTATAAGATCTCTTAAAATAGAGTCTTTTACCATCTTTACATGAATCAATAATGTACAAAATATTCTCTTCCTTCATTGATTCATGCCATACACTAAAGGAAAGGGAAGTCAACTTAATTTCAATAGGCAAACTCAAGTACACAAGTATATCGAAAACAACAAACAAGAGTAATAGAAAAGTCCAATACAAAGTCAATTTAAATGATAACAAAAGTTAGAATCAACCTATAGTCAATGAAACTTCAGATCTTCCTCAATGAGTGGTTTTATCGGCACCTCCTTAGTGAACTTTTACCAATCTACTAGTTTTTCCAACTAGAGTTTTAAAAAATATTTTGGAATGTAATATCATATCTCTCCCTCCTATTTGGGAAGTTGATACAACAAAGCCTCTTCCATGAGTAAATGACAAGAATACATTTTGTGACTTTCACAAGGCACCAGGACACATAATAAATAGATGCATTAGTTTGAGACATAAGATACATAACTTGATAGATAGAAATCTTATTGATCTTGGCACTCCAGTTGAGCCTCTTTAGGCTAATCAAATACATGATAAGGATCTAAAAAAATTATCAAATCATTTTCCACAACATTATAAATAAGATATAGGGGACACATCAGGTATTCACCATAATTATCCTTCACATCCTCCACCATTTACATACTGGGCACCTTCAGTTGAGTCAAAACCATTAAATAATATGATTGGTGTGTATAATTTTAGAGTTATAGCTAGACCTTTGATCTCCTTCTCAGAGTAGGAGATAGTTGAGGATGATTCAGATTATTATGAACTTTTTATAAGAGCTTACATTCATAATCATCCTATTTATAGTGTTCTCATAGATAATGAATCTAGTGTGAACATGTGCACTGTGGCATTATTGCACCATTTAAGATATTCAGAGAAGGATATTACCCTAATGGACATAGTTATCAGTAGATTTAGTGGACACATACAAAGTTCATTGGGTGAGATTTTACTTCCTCTACAGGTTGATCCAACACATGTGGCCACACCATTTAATAGTGTTCTTAGTACATGAGTTTTTGATATGTTACTTGGTTGATCATAGATCCAAAAACTTCATGCAGTACCTTCTACATTTCATAGATGCATGAAATTCATTCATGTTAATCAAGTTTTTATAGCTGGTGGAGTTTTTTATGAGTTACCACTCCCCACTTCAAATCCATCTACTATTTTGTAGTCACTAGTTATAGTTTTACCGCTAGTTTCAATTTCTCTACCAGTTTTAGTTTTACCACTAGTTTTAATTTCTATACCATTTTTAGTTCTTCCTTTATTTTAGATTCAAACACAATCAAGGCCTCCATTTCTATCACATAGAGTTCATGAACTTCCATAGATGTCTCTTTTAGATAAACCATAGTTTAAGAATTATATAAAACTTCCAATTATAGTGTTCACACCCAAGGTAGTATCATTGAGGTCTCACACCTCTACACATAGAGCACATGCTCAGAGAGCTAATCCTACTACCAGATGGGTCCCTAAGATACCTATAGTTTCATCCACATTTTAGAGTTATAGGGGGACCCTAGAGTTGGTTCCCAATATAGATATTTTAAATAATTTATAGCATACACAACTTTTAGATCCATAGTCTCAGTCCTTCCATCATGCTTCATGATCATCCATAATCCCTCTCCTTGATATAGGACACCATGATAGGGAGTTTCCCATGAGACTCATTCATTAGTATCATTTCTTCTTAGTCTTTCTTATACATAGCTTCTTTTTAATTTCTTGTACATAGTCTCATAATGATTGATTATATATAGTTTATACCAAAAATACCAAAAAAATTCAAATATTTTAAAATACCAAAAACATTTAAATATTTCAAAATACCAAAAACATTCAAAAAATTCAAAATACCAAAAAACATTCAAATATTCAAAAATTCAAAAACATTTCACTCATTTTCATTATATATGCTTTACATTTATACTACTATGCTAGACTTAAATTTTGTTATTCTATGCTATTTTTTTATCGATCTATCTACATTACCATACTTCACTTAATATTTGTTGAGTGAGTGTAATGACATCTAGATCCTTGATTGCTTCACTCTACCCATTGAGGGGGCATCCAACTTCTACATTCAAGACATATATCAATATATTTACCCACTAGGAGCATCTTCTACATGACTACACCATCCAAGTTATGTAATTCCTACACCACATACTCTAGTTATCATGATGATGTACATTATTTACTAGATTACACATATTACTCTATTGAAATTTCATTAGTATATAACATTTGTGTATTTATTAACATATACCTAGTCTTGTACGGCATGTCTTATATTATTTCACTTCTTACTTTGATTAGCTATATGTGATTATATCTATATCATTTACATTTCTTTCTTTTATTGCTTTACATAGCTAGATGTGATTACATTTATCAGTTCCTATTTTATGTCTTGTGTGTGCCTTAGGACATTTGCCAATGTCCTTTTCTTATACTCTTCTATGTGTTTGTGGCCCTTGTACTAACCTTTCTTATTTTTAATTATATGTGTATGTGGAATTTGAACATGCCTTATATGCTTGATTGCTAATTTGAGTGACATGTGCCCATGTCCCTTATTTTCTTGGTCCCTTGGCTACTTTTTTATGCTTCTTACTTCTTGCCTTGCATGCTTGTTATTTGTTTGATTTTCAACTATGTGTAATGCCATGATCCACATCATGCTTTATCTTTATTTCTTAGATGCCATGATGGACATCATACTCCATCCTTCCTTGAAAACTAACAACTAACCTGACTTCTGGTTCTAGTTCATTATATTACACATACTATTATATTATTATATCTATCTAGGCACACCCCTATTGATTTAACAATCTCTCATACAAACCATGCTATATCTTAATATATCTTGTTAATTTTCATTATTATATCATGTATTTTTGTAGCATAATACACTTACAAGGCTCTTTCTTCTAAGGATAGTCATTGTAGGGTCTTCTTTCCTACCTCAGAAGAGGGGGCAAAAAATAGGAGTTTTTTCATAGAGATTAGAGCTCCAACTGATCAAAAAAATAACTTTCAGAACACCCAAAATAGTATCTAGACTTCAAACTAGGAATAATAGACTAGATAGATAGTGATAATCATAGAATAGTCATCAGAATTAGCATAAGACAAGATCACCAAGATTGGAATACAATGATAGATAATAGGGTGTTTTATTTTGGTGCTCATATTTAAATATCAAAAAAATCAATTTTTTTAGAAATAGATAGAAAAGTAAGTATAGTTATAGTTTTGTCAGCAAAGTTTAGTTCAAAATCAACATTTTTATTATAGATTTTTTTATAAAATCTAGATATAGGGGGCATCATGCATGACATGATGGCTCTCACTTCTATTTTTAGATTAAGTAGTTGGTATAACTTCCATATCAGAATCCATGTTTTAAATACCAATTATTGGGGGAAATGTACATGGCATGTTTGACTTATTTTCTTTTTGATTTCAATAGATTACACATGTATTCTTAGTAGTTATATAACCTATTCCATTTATAGGTGGTTGACATCATTTTTGAGTGGCTTCCACATAATCCTATTACCCATTTTTGGATTGGCTTTCATACAAGCCTAATCTCCACCTTTTTTGAGTAGTTAAGAGTGGCCTAGTTTCCAACACACATTTGACTATCCACACCACATTATAAAATTATAAAACATTCACAAGATTTAGGAGCCATCTCATATGACACATATTTTATACTAGTATCAATTCATAGCTTCACTTCATGGGGAAATGATGGAGCCAAAGGACTAGCTAGCCTTTATATTATTGAGCCACCTACTCAAAGGGATTGAACACATAGTCTAAACATTGACTAGCACACACATGATCACATATCACTTAGTGGGAGATGATGGAGCTAAAAGACCAACCTTTGCATTACTAAGACACTATAATGGAATTGATTACTCATCTTTATTCAAGATATTACTCTTGCTATAACATCATTCAACATATACTCAACATCATTCAGCATCACAATAGGTTTTATATTAGTTTACGTACCTGGTGAGGTGTATTCATTTATTTCTCTTCCTCTCTCTTACCCAAATTTATACATTCTTATTTTAGATATAGTGTATCTATTAAGAATTTATCTACTCTTTATTTCTCTTGAAAATTTATTCTTCATGACATGCTCTCTCTACCCACACCTAACATCACACAACTTCATGAGCTTCACCCTTATGGGTAAGTTTATGTATGCTTTCTATTTTTATTTTATCCTAGTATTTTACTTTTCTACATCACAAGAAATAAGGGGGGAAATTTAGTCTTATAAAATGTGAAAATTGGTATCTTGAGTGTGGATAAAAAATTCTCTATAAAATCCCATTCAAAATTCTTAAAAGTGACACCCAACCCATAGGTCCCTCTTGCATGCTTTCATGACCCTTCTAGACACCTTTTTGCTTATTTCTAGTCATCCATAAACTTCTAAGACCTAATTCCAACTCAGATAGGCTTTATTTCTAATGATAATTCCATCCCCTAGGTCCCACACCTATAATACAATAGTGACAAACTTAGACTATAATAATAGACCCTAGGGTGTCCATTTTTGGCACTCTTATTCAATTACATTTTTATCTCTAATGGTCACTTCCTTCTAGTTCTTATCCTTCTTCTTGTCAGCCTAACATGAATACATTCAACTCATGATAAAAAATTCTCTATAAAATCCCATTGAAAGTTCATTTAAAAGGGTTTGGAAAATATTACAAAAGAAAGCAAGAATACAAGCAAGACCATTAAGGCAAATCTCCCTATTCTTTATATACAACCATCCAATACAACTATAATCACATCCAAATCTTTACACCAGTCCCTAGCCACCTCAAGAACACCAAGTTTAGATGAGTGTTAGTAAGAAAGTAGCAACTTTACATCTTCATAAAACTATTACATAAAGCACATTAAGTGGGAGAACTACATATCTCTTGATCCCTCTATAGAGTATTGGTATGTAAGCAATGTGCCCAAAAAAGGGTGTAGATACATATTCATTAAATCTTACACACGCTAACCCCCCCCCCCCAACCCTTATTTATCAATATTAATCAAATCATAATGAATTATAGGGTTTGAAGACTAAATCAACTTTACAAGTAGTTTCATAGACCTTCAGTAGTTAAAATTTCATAGGTAGGCTCACACAGGGACAATGAATAAAACCCAAAAAAATCAAGTCTCTAAGACAATTGTGGTAGAAGAGGACGTAGGGTGTCCTATTTTAGTGCTCCTATCCTTTCATAAAATGAAATCTAGATCATGATTTGTGATACTATCTTGGTCTTGCACAACAAATTCTAGATCATATCTCAGCCATTTCATCTTATTTTTAGCTAAGTCTTATTTTATTCATAGTTATTGTATTTATAGAGTTGCAGGTTGTGCAATTTAAAGGTTAAAAATATATTTAAATTATACAAATTAGTATCTAAATTATTTAAATATTATTTATTGGTTTAGGAAACTTTGACCTTTAACTAAATTAGGAATAAGACTCCAATCTTCCCAAAATAGTTAAATTAGTTGATCATTATCGAAGATTGCTAGTTAGTTGTGTTATCTAGAATAGATGGCCTTACTATCAACTTTACATGCTGAATATTTTTCTTCTTTATTTATTTAGGTAGGTTATATTGGGATCCTACCAAGGTCATATGATTAGAATCTTTGTTTTGTGCTCTTGGTACCACTTTAATGTTTAAAGCGGTAAAGTCTTCTAATAGGTCCCAAACCCTATGTTTGTAATATCTCATCAAGTTATTCTTGGTTATGTTTCTAGATCTTGGTGAACAATCAACTCACTATCAACAAATATATGTAGGGACTTTATTCCTCTTTATTTAGATAATTTTATACCTTGAATCAAAGGTTCATATTTAACTACATTGTTTGTGTATATGAACTAAAGTTTGAAGGAATAGAAATTAATCTCCTTTTGTGGATATCTTAAGACAATAGCTACGCCTACACCATTCCTACTTCTCAAGCCATTGAATAATAGTTTCCACATTCCTTGAAGATATTCATCTAGTTTTACAATATTTAGGGTGATTACATCATTTTTATGAATGTGATATGTACCCAACCTAGTTTTTTGTACATAATCATAAGGATAAAATTAGAGACTTGATCCCCATTCATTCAGATAAGTGTCTAAAATATCTTCTATGAGTGTTACAACTTCATGATCAAGATCCTATTCCTAATCTTGTAATGTGCAATTCATATCCATATGAATAGGAGTGTGTGGCTCAATATGGTTTTTAGTGATTGGCTCATCTCTTATTATTATGCTTATTCCATATCTCATCCTAGGAAACATGTGAGACCAATCAACAGATAGATACCTCCCATTTTTGTATCAAAGCTCATGAAAGTTAAATGGAAAAATAAGGGGGGAGATTAATAACAAAGATATTTTGGTAAATTGACAAGATTAAACATGCACATGTGGTGAGGTTTAAACCTCCTATAGTCTTAATTATTTTAATAACAGTCCCATCTAATTAACCACACCTTTCAAAATAGGTGTATACTTCATACCAAGAGCATCAACTATTTTCTTGGGCATAACATAACTTCTAGCCCCTGAGTCTACCATGCAATTATGAATCAAATGCTTCCATACTATGAGTGAAAGATATAAATGGGTATGCTTACCATTTTTTCTTGCTTTGGTGTCAATTTTTGTCTAACAAAAACTAATTACAGCATTAGATCCTGTTGTCAAAACTTTGTCTATTATTTGGAAGTTTTTTAAAGCTTCCTATAGAAAATCTCTTTGTGTTGAAATGGGTAGTTCTTACCACATAGTGACATTCAAATTAGTATTATTCATATATTAAACAATACTAAAAGGAATGTTACCAACCTTTGTTGGTGCCATTATGGGAGCTATGTCTTCTTGCATGAGATTTGGGGTCAGTACTTTTGATTTTGATTGGCCCATTAGCACTAAGGGTGGCCTTTTTATTGTGTTACCTTTTTCAAATTATTGTACAAATTTAGAAGTTATAACTTGTTCCACCTTGGGGGGTTGATCACTTTCTATTTACATTTTATTTGAATGTGTATTTATTGCCACTAGATCTCCACCATTGAATAATGCCTCTTCTTGATTTACACCACAAAAGTCCTCTTCTTGCTAGTTTAGAAGAGTAGCCTTATTCTAAATAGGTTCTTGTGTATATTTCTATTAGGAAGTGACTTCTTGTTGTTGTTCATGAATGTTTGATATGCCTTTCACCATCAAGGCTTGACTGATGACACCATTAGGATAAGTATTTTGATTATGTGGTTGAGAACAAGGATAACACCACTCATACTCCTAAGCCAAGTTGTTTTGAATAGGTACAATAGATTTGGAAGTACCTGGTGTAAGTAAAGCATAGGTATTTAGAGGTTTCACTTGTATATTTTGACTTTGTGGCTATGAATTACCTTGGTATAGCTTCATACTAGGTTGGTATACTTGGTTAGCTTACTGATAAGGTCTATAGTTCTATGATTTATGCATTTTCATTACTACTAACTCATTGTTAAATCTCTTAAGGAGCGACTTAACCTCATACAAATCATCATTAGGAGTGATAATTAAAGCTAGTGATTTGCTTATGGTGGGAATTAGAGAAATTTCAAGTTGTGTAGGAGGTATTTCTGTAAATAAAGGCATTGGTGACCTTGGGGTAAATTTTCCTACTTGAATTAGGTAATTTTATACCCTTACTAAATTTTTTTAGGTGTTATAAAGTGTGGTACCACCCATTGACTAAATCATAATAGCTATATCACTATTCAAATCTCTTAATAAATGTAATAAATCATTATTTGGGGTTGGCTTGACCAAGACTAAAATTATATTCCATGTCTTTTGAAAGCAAAAATTGAAATCACTCATGAAATCATGAGGAGCCCATTGAATAACAGTCAATTGTTCAACCAAGGAGAGGTGGTCACTCTTACATTCAATTTATGTGCATAGTGTAGTTACTAAATCATCCCAAAGATGGATGGAATTAGGAGGTAGGCCTCTATACCATTTTAAGGATTTACTCTTAAAAGAGGAGACTAGAAGTTTTACTGAAACATTATCTTGTACTACATTATAGACTAAATAAAGATTAACAATGTCTTGTATATGTTCCATAGGAGTGGTGGAAGTTTCACCAGTAAAATATGGAAGGATTTTTAAATTTGAGGTATGTATATCATTTAATGGGCCAACTGAAGTGGGATACCTCCATTAAATGATACAAAATTTTGATTTCTCACAGCCATAATGGGAGGTATGAAACTACTAGGGATACTTGAAGGAGATGTAAATAAATTTACAGGATATACTCTAGTGTAAGTTGCTACTGATCTGGATATCTTTTTATATGTAAATGACAATTCTAAAAAATCATCTATCTTACCTCTATTAGATTATCTTGTTTATTTCTTTAGCATACGTAAAACTTGATTTCTTGAATTTGTAATCTAGTCAAAATTCCAACTGCTTTTGAAACATGTACAAGGCTCATATAATAATTGTTAAGAGTATCACCAATCTCTTTAGTAATAATTTTTAGGTCCCACCGAGCATGACAAAACATGTTCTCACATAGATTTTGCACCTGTCTGGATGTTGTATCTCATTGTGCAAAAATCTAATGATATAATGGGATCACCTCCAAGATGTATTACCTTAGAAAATTAAGGTGAACCTTCAAAGAAGGCTAGCTTATTTTAACTAAATTTTGTGTAACTGATAAACTACCAACTCATGTGGAAATTTGGCTTCTTAGTGATCTTGCTTCTAAACCAGGGTTTGATTGAGGAAAAAGAGTTTTAGAAATGAAAATGCAAAAACTAGAAATGGTAATTTTACCAAACATTTATAGTGTATTTTAATGATTGATTTGAATGAACACAATAGAACAATAAATATATTAAAATTTATTAGAGCACAAACTCATGCAAATGTGAAACCAAAGGTAATATTGGATATTTCCCATACAAGGGACAAGATTCTTTATTTTTAATCAAACAATCTTTCATAAGGGTAAGATAATACCACAAATGAAATTTCATGACTAAAATAAGAATAAAAGCATCCAAAAATTTGATAAATAACCTTGTATACACAAAGATAACATAAATAAGAAAGATAAATCTTTAATTTATTATCATTCTTTAGGTTACAACATGTAGATAACTTATCCAAAATATATAATAATGTTTCTAACAATAAAAGGATAAATGGGATACGCCATAGTACCCCTATTTATATAAAAACTTCTATTGGAAGAGATGTACTTAACAAACCTCCATGCCTAGTTCAAAAAAATACAAAATCTAAAATTTCATGTAAAAGGGGCATGATTTTAAGATGGAATGACAGCCTTGACAAGGTAAACAAGTGGAAAAAAGAGCATGTAACTGCTAGGTGTGATAAAAATTCTTGAGGCATGGAAAAAAATTGAGAATTTTCATACAATGCCTTCCTCTTCTTCAGTTGACCAGTTGTAATTTCTCTATGCAATGAAACACCAAAGGTGAAACTCAAATTTATAAAAATGAATAACTTTTAGATAAATTTAGGTTATTTTTACAAAACCTAACTTTTGATTTTCAACTAGGAATTTTACAACTTTTAAGTCACCTAATCTTAACAAAATTGTAAATGCAATTTATAATATGTGCTTTCGCAACTAAGCAACTTTGACTTATCAAAAATGAAAGTGCAGTTTATAAGTTTGTTCTTTACAAATTTCAACCTATCAAAAGGAACATCGAAATTACATATGGCTCTTTCTCAAAAAGAGATATCAAAATGATAGTTTTGATTTACAATATACAACTTTAAAATATTTTTACAATAAGGAAATACAATATACATAATGTTTTTGATGAAAAGAATTAATCTACAACCAAAATATTTGAAGACTCTTTATCTTTTTTAGCCTATGTCTTTTTAATATATGCATCAAAAATATTGAAGATATCAAGGATATAATCTTCATCATGACCAAAAGAGTATAGGTGGATGATTTCACATTATATAATTGTGTTAGAGAGTTCCCTTTCTATAGCCCTATATACTTGAGTCTCTTTCCCTATCTGATCCAATGTATTATGGTACCTGATAAAATGGTGGATGGAACTCAAGCTGAATGTGGCGTCTCATTGTGACTCTCTTTTGACCACTCCTTTGAACTTGTCTTAAACTTATTGTGCTAAAAGGATCTGGTCTTGACGATTTGTTTCTTGACATGACAATTTATTTAGCAAGTATTTAATGTCAAATAACATATCTATAACTTTATCATGTATAGCCTTAGCTTTATTGGTACTCTCTATGAGTATTCTTATGTTGAACTGAGCTGCTCTATCTAATTCATCATGCTCTACATCATTTTTTAGTATCTTTTTTTCATTGAGGATATTAGTTTTAAATATGTCCATAACTATCAACTTTGAATAGAAAAGGTTCAATCTTTCTATCTCTTCTTGATATTTGCTAATTTGTTCTCTCAAAGTTTCCCATCCATACTTCAAGGCTTTGTAGTAATCCGTTACTAATTCTATGACTATATTTCCCTTTGAAATGAGCTCCTCTACCCAATCCTTTTTATCCCTTTCCATGTTTCCAATTTATCTCATTGCATCAAGTGTTTCTCTGTCTTTGATTTGAGTAATATATTTTACTAGTCAGGAAATGGGATCAATGAATTTATTGAATGCAATCATCAATTATTCAAACTTATTCTTCAATTCATCCTTAGTGACCTTGTCACTATCCATTTTATCAAAAAAAGATTTAACATTGGATTAAACATCAAGTTTAAATACCTCTCTTATAAGATGACCAAGGTGAACCTTTGATATTTGGTAATCCCCCACTACTATATATTATTTTTATTTATATGGTGGGGGGACTACAATCTCTACATACATTTCCCCTATTGAATCATATACTATTCTTGATATGGTTTTAGGATTTGTATTTGTTTTCTTTAATGCATCTGTAAGACCAAAATCCATTATACCCAGGGACACTATCTACTTCCATTTCTTCCCCATTGATTGTACTAGCCAAACTAGTGTAGAATCCTATTATTCAAGTACTTCCACTTATGAATCTATGGTTGAAGTTGATACACTAGTGCTTATAGTGAAAAGTGCTAAGTCTATTACTATTATAACCACTAAATCTTTAACTAATGTTTTTCCAATCTCTTCTCCATCTGTGGGTTGAGTGGCCACATTTTTATCAATAACTTGCTCTATGTCTACCTCCTTTGTGGGGGTTGGGGTTCTTTTGGAAATAGAAGAAATGGATTTAGTGGAAGTGAATATGCCTATTGGGGTATGGGAGATGAAAATGATACCAATGGAGGAGTAAGAATAGGGAGTTAGAAAAGGGGAACCTATAGGAGTGTGGAATCTAGAGATATGAATGAATCAATCAGAGTTGTGGGGACACTCAGGGTTGTTGAAAAGGGAAAGGTGAGGGGAGATTAAAATGAATTATTAGTTATTTCAAAGGTTGGGATGGCCAACAGGATTGTAGTTAGGATGATTAAATCTAAATCTATATACTAATGTGTGGTGTTAGTGACTAATGAGGTGGAAGTGGTGATTAGAGATGAGATGGAAGGAATTGTAGAGGAAGGGAGTGAAATTGTGGAATAAAGAGGTGTTATGACATTAATCTACACCCTTGGAGAGAGTTCTTTAGGCTCCCTCTAGCTAAGCCATAATATTGGGACAACCCCAGGCTATGGGTAACCTATGATGGGGTTGAACCTATAGAGAAGGTTGGCTTCCTTATTTATGGATGACCTAAACTAATATTGTCAAAGGGAAAAGGATTATAAAGGGGGAAAGGGCTCCTAATAAATTTAACTAGGTGATGCACCAAAAAAAAATGGAAGACTCCCATAAGCTTGAACTCATACTAGATATACAAAAGATAATGCTAGTTCACACAACCTCACAAACCAACTAATTACATAAGTAATTCATGGACTAGGTTTAGCAAGAAAAGAATGGAAGCAAAGAGGATTTATAATGCTCACTAAGAGCTTACATAAATGGTAGAAATAATACTAATCTAGACCTACAAACAACTTGAAAACACCCTAAAAGAGGTCATAATGTAGGACAATGGATATGGAAGAATATCCTTCACAAGGCCATCATGAAAAAATCACTAAACACTGATCCAAAGTAAGATATAGGTAAAGAAATTATTTTATTGCATCAATAGGTAGTTCTTAAAAATGCTTGATAGGTTTTATCCTAGTCAAGATGAGAATATTTTTCAATATATTAAAGAGTCCCCTACTCTTCAAGATTAGAGTCCTTATGAGAGTCTAAAATCTTAGAGAGAGAGTGGAAGAAGATGGAAGATATAGATAAATGGGAGAGAAGAGAAGAGGGAGCACATTAACCAAGAAAAATCAATGAGTTACCACCTCTCAATGAATGTTCCACCACACTTAATCCCATTTGATCTATCCCTTCATCAACAAGTTAACCTACATTTTCTCCAATTATTCTAAAATCTCTTCTCATTGGTTGAGAAACATGTAATAGAATATCATTTTGTTTTGTAGATGATGAGTCATGATCTTGATGTGAAAAAAACTTCCAAACCCTAAAAATAATTAAATACTCTACTATGATCTCCAATCCAAAAATCCCTTTGATTTGATATTTTATTCCATATCCCATTTTATTTCATGTAAGGACAAAGTCTTCATGACCATGGACCTGATAGAGCCATGATCATGTCTACTTTTAGTGGTTGTAGGTACCTACTTATCGAAGCTATGACTATGTCAATAGATGAGACATTTCTCCATAATCACATATCTACCTCTACTTTAAAATCTAAGCATAGGTCTTATTATAGATTGAAAATCAATCCATTTATTGGTTTTCATATAGCTATAATATAAATGAGATCTGTAGATTACATAGCTTTTTTATAGACAATATTAGGCTTAAACAAACCTATTATGCATCTAAGATTTAATGGTAATAAATTTGCCACTGCACATAAGGATTTCCTTTCATGAAATGACATTAAAACCATAATAAAACCAATTTTGCATGTATTAGATCCTCTAGTAGAGGTCTCTATTGAGCTTCAATGGCATCCTTTGAAATATTTACCTTAGTTTAACCTTAGGTCGCATTTGTTCTCCATTGAAGTCCCTTAGCTTTCAACTTTAAATGTCAACTATCGATCTTAATCTAGGATCCTCGATCATGTTATTTTTTAGTGATGCATTATTCTATGAGATCATACTAACATCTCCATGACTTAATGCACTTACACCATGTGGTGGCTTTGTGTTTGATTTGAGCTCCTTGATCCTTGACCTCATATGCACCATCAATCTCCTTGGTTCAAGTTTAATGCATACTATTGATTTACCTAATATTTATTGTGGTTATGGCACTTTTAAAATGTGCATTTGTTCCTATGATCCATTGACTAGTTAACCTTTCACTCATTGTTGATCTACTTTGGTATGATGAATCATGCATCATTGATCAGGTTTTACTCACTATATTAATTAATTACCATACACTATTAGATTTACATATGGGTACTCAAGATATTATCACTTTTTAGATTCATGTTCATCCTTGGAACATTTGATTTCAAGTGGCTATTTTCCATAGCTTTAACTTGATGTCCTCATGCACAACCTGCTCTACTTGTAAACTAAAAAAGATAACTCATCAAGTCACAAAATTTGTAGATAATTTTCAATTCATGAAAAACATCATGTCCATGTAATCCTTTGGATCTAAGAGGCTTTCTTATTTAAATTATGAAGTGTGCAACTAGATTAACCCATCTATTTTTGCATGATGTTTAATGATAGTCTGGTTCATATTCTTTGATTGTATAAGTAATTTGATCATTTGGTCAATCAATAACTTTACTCATCTGATCTATCCAAGTAAGATATTTTTATTTGGGATAAATTTGGTCAACATCTTTGGTGACTCATAAGGAAGCATGCCTACTATGATTGAGAACCCAGACTAGTTGCCTTATATGATCCATTAGGCATGGAGTCATAAGCTAATATAAAATGAGTAAGGTTATCCCTTTCTTAAAAACCCTCTATTAAAGAAACAAGTACCAAAATAAACAAAATAAAACAAAGTGACCAAGGCACTTTGGAAAATGAAGCACATAATAGGAAAGGAAACTAACCTAAACAGAGCAAGGGCAACTAACCTACCAAACAAATGTGCACACAATCACTTTAAAAAAACATGAAATATAATATATTATATAAAATACTATATAATAATTTACAATCACCTCCCTCCTTGGTCAAATGAGAAACCCTTAGTATCATTCACTTGTAATAAATAAAGATGTAAAATACCTTACTTTGGAGGTACCAAAATTGGTGAACCAAGAAAATTATTGGCCAATCCTTTTGATATGTTCTCTAATGAAATGGAACAAACATGTCTCCAATGTAGAAATATGGGTCAAAGTCTTCCAAGATTGGTTCATATTGGACTATAGGATCATTTTCTTGATGTTTCTCATCACTCTTTAGAAATCCTTGGATGAAGACTTCATTTAGGTTCTTGGGAGTAATTACACTTGGTGGTTTAAAAATACCATATCCTTCCCCCTTATCCTTGTGAAAATTAGGACTAATCATGCTTAAAATAGCATGATCATAATATTTTAGAGGAAGTACATGTCTCTTAGCCTCTTCAAACTCTTTGGTTATGGCATTAAGCCACTGCCATAACTCTCCAAGCTCTCCACTGGTATGTTTCTCAAATTTCATCACTTGAGAATTTGAGATGTCTCATTCAACCTCACTCAATATTTCATCTTATTTTCAACTAAAAATGAAGTTTTATTTGACCATCCAAGGTTTAAAACATCACATTTGTCTTGCTCAAGGTCTAATCTGATTTCTTCTAGCTCTAACATATCATGCCTATCCTTAACTAACACCTCATCTTAAAGTGGATGAAATTTTGGTACCTAGTTCAAATCCTCTTCTTCATCTATTTATAATGGACCCTCAGTCATCCATTCAAGGTATACCCCATGTTTAGCTTAAGGATTGTCCTCTTTAGGTAAGTTTGTAACACTAAGCTACTCAATTTCACTCAAGAAATCTAAATATAAATGTTATCATTAATCTTATAAATCACTTGAGTTTCCCTTAACTTCCATAATAGGTTCAAGAAGGATATCTTCTTTATTTTCATCAAGATCCTACAACTTGACATCTAAAACATGTTCCTCCCTATGAATTGGGTTGCCTATCATGATCTTCTCTTCATAGACACTTTTATTGTCCTCCTATGGCTCACTTATGACTAAAATATCCTCCTCTATCTATTTCTCCCAACATCCCCCTCTTTTTATATGAAATGGGGACCCACATTTTTTTGAATATGGTCTTTGATTTTGGTATTGGTAGCATTGACACTATATATCTTTATGGATTTGGATTAAACTTTTTGGGATTTTCAAAGTAGACCCTTTGATACTTTTTCATGGACAAATGTCTTGAGAATTAGATCCTTTAGATTTATATCAAAAAATAAAGTACCTTCGATAGGTTTCCCTTTGGATCTTGTTCCCTCTTTTCCCTTCTTAGCCAAATCCTTCAAACATTTTATTCTAAGGAATTTTCACACTTCATGCCTAATGGACCTATCCCACTGCCCTTTGGCCTTATATTTTAGGGCACATACCCTTTGTGTCTCTCAAAAAGTACCCTTTGACATCTTAAAACATTCAAAATTACCCTTTGGACTATTCTTTCAGAACTTCCTTCGGGACCCTTTAGTCATTTCTTTGTAACTTTTGTTTTGAGCATTTTTTTTGATGAAAAATCTACAAAGAAATTCTTTCAAAGGACATTTACCTTTTATAACTCATAATCCTACCCTTTGGATTTTACTGAAGCTACCCTTCAAGAATTTGGAAAGGTCCCTTATATGTACAAAAGTATCTTTCAGGAATTTTTGGAAATGCCTTTCATCCTTTTCCTTTGGAACTTTTACTCCATACCCTTGTCTTATTCCTTCAAACCTTTTATTTTGGGCCTTTTGTCTAATGCATAAATCCTAAAATAATTATTATAGGGTACCTATCCTTCTCTCTCCCCCATACATACCCTTTAGAATTATGACAAAGTACCCTTTAGTGTGATCACTAACCCTTTGGAACCTTTTGTTGAAACTTCTATCCTCAACCCAATTTCTTCTGAACATGGTACTCAAAAGAATCCTACCCTCCAAGTTAGAATCACATACCCTTTAGAAATTTTGAAGTTCCCCTTCATCATAGGGAAATACCCCTTTGGAATGTTAAACTACCCTTCAAGGATTCTGAAGTAGACCCTTCAGGACTTGTGTCATAGACCAAAGTTCCCTACAAAGTAGACCCTTCAGATCAAAATTACCCTTTGGGGAATTGAAAAGGTCCTTAACTACAAAAATTAACCCTTCAAAATTAGTTTTTTAGATTCCAATGATATATTTCCTTGGATAAATTATCTCAAACATTTTGTCTAAAATAAATCACCAAAATAAATAATCCACTGGAATTGACTCAAACATATTTCACTTGATGTTAATCTGAGTACCTTCACTTTTAACCATGGCTTATTTTCATCCAAAAAAGGGTAAACTATTTACTATTGACATTAATAAATATCCCTGCCAACTTGAGGTGACAAATTTGAATTAAAAGGAGCAAAGTTAACATTGCATATTTATATCATACAAGCTAGTAGTTAATGCAAGATCTTATATAAGTGATACAAAACCATTGGAGTCATCATTTATACTCAATTTATCTTCTGATTGAAGTATCCTTGATTTCCAATAGCACATAAGAGCCCTAGTTTCTATTTTCAAAGAGCATACAATAAACTACAAGTAAGTTAGAGGTAAGTCAATCAAATTGGTATACGAGTATACACATCAAGTATCATATTGAACAAATAAAACATGAATGCATATCCATGGAATCCTCATCAAGGTCATCATGGGGAACTAATCCTCCCTCTAAGTTCTCAATTAAGGATTCCATAAAGTTTAAGGACATTGTATTTGATGTAGAGGTTTTCAACAACAAATATCAAATTTACTCACAGCTATGGGATGTTATAGATTTAGTGGATGTTTGTTTAGTATATTATGAAAAAACACTAGAAAACAATTTGTTTATCGAATAATTGCTAGCTTACAAATGCCAAAGGTTAAATTTCACTACTTCCAAACCAAAGGTCATGATGTGCATAGACCTTCTTAAGTATTTATTTTTTACATGTAAAATATCACAAGATGAATATTTGTTTCATTCTCATAGTGATACAATGGTCACATTCATCTCTAGGGATGATTTTCAAAGGTATTTGTCTCTCATCACACTAGATGCCTACTTTGACAAGCACACCCTAGTGTAATTCAATAAAGAGAATTCACTCTAGGGAACACTAAAATCATGGTTGTTTCCCAATGAAATGATGACATGTAAAGGTAAGAAGATGAGTATATCATTGCCAATCAATAAATTTAGAATGGGCATCTACATAGGTATGGATTTGTTAAATATATTATGTGGTATGCCCATTATTCATTTTGTAAACTTGGATTGGGTACCATTGCTCTATATGATGTTATCACATAATGTTTCTTATGCCTTGGGAAAACTAATTATTTTTAGGCTAAGGGATCAAATTTTACACAAGGATAGACGTCCTACCCTTACAAAATATTTTGGTATGTTTTCCTATCTAGTTTATATAATCATGGGTAGATGGTATAAGGACCTAGGTCATTTATGGTCCCCATCCATAGACTGTATTAAGAATAGAATATGTGACCATTAACCATTCATGAACATCTATGCCTAGTAAAGGCACATGGTTAGAATCTATGAGAATGTATACCCCCAGATATGGCAAGCTATCTATGGCTCCCCAATGCCATATATTGGAAGGAACATTGTGAAGAACTTGACCAGGAAGGGTGACTTCTTATTATATCTAGACATCACAATTATATTGATCTGGGGAAACAAGGTGGAACCCTTATGTCTTCCCAAGCATGTACCTAATAAGCTAGTAGAGAAAGAGATAGCTTTATAGCTATGGAACAACATAGAGGAAGACTTGGTAAGACAAAAGTAGGATTTCTTCTTTGGGAGTCTTATCACTATTGGTAAGATAACATACATGATGAGGAAGCATCTTGGTGATGTTGTGACAAATCAAAAATAATATGGTTTCCCCATAATGTTATTTAGAGATTAGGACCCTTGAGGGTACATACAATAACACATTCATGGAATCAACATCCCTTATTGCCACCAATCATATTGTTATGATTTTCTCTTTTTGAATTTTACAACCTATGAGGAGGTATTATAGTAGGCAAAGATAACTAGTTTATAAGAATATAATTTGAGGATGAACCAATTAGAGCCCACCATCACCATCAAGGAATTGGACCAACAAAGAGCCTTTTTAAGAGGGTGGAAGCATTCAAACTTTTGGATCGGGTAGTCTCATGAGAAAGGAGCTTCTTCTTCTCAAAGACCCCCCTTAGAATTAAAGTTGAAGATAGTCAAGCAAGAGCTTGGGATTATAGGATCAAGTGTAGGAAGAGGAGGAGCTAAAGGAGACTCCATTAATTTGGAATTTAATGAAGAATATAGGTATATTTCTAATACCATTCTAGTTTGTATGGCCACCCCTAGTGTGTCTCATATTACATTAATTGGGGTAGCCCCTACATAAGAAATTGTCCCTTCCTCTAATCATTATATTACTTGAGAAAGGGATCCCTTGGTTTATGTTAGGAAACCAAGGGCACCCATGGGCATTCCAACAACATAGGTATCCATAGGCATGCTTATGCCACCTCCTAGCTTGCAATCACATGGAGATGGAGCTATCATCAAAGGCTGGATAAAGGAATCAGATGAGGAGGCTAAATTAGAAGAAGAAAAGGATCTTAGTCTTCATATTACAACCATTGAGCTATAACTTCAAGGTTCTTCAAGTCTCCCTACCTTTTTTTAATCCTTAATTTCTATTATCAATGCCCCCATCTACTCTATAAAAATTCCTACCATCTCATCCACTCCTCTCATTGATCCCTCCACCACCTCCACTACATTTTTTCCCATAAACATCCCTTCTATACCCACTGGTATTGTTTTTATGAGAATTCATAGAAAGAAGAAAGCATCTAGGATGGTGTTAACCACTTTGGGCACACCCCAATTTCATGTTCAATCCACACAACTTTCCCTCCCACTCCCCACTTCCTCTTCTACTAATGAAACCAATATAACCATCACAAATAGGGGAAGGAAAGTAAAGACACACATTATGGTAGTCCACCCACTTCCTCAAATTGGAGGAGTAGACTGGTCTAAGATTATATGGCCTTCCTTGATGGATGTATTGATAAGGGAATATAAGAAGGAAAGGAAAGAAGAGGAGGAGATATAATAGGAAGTTATTTTCACAACCTTTTACATGCATGGAAATATCCCAAACTATACTATGTAATTAAGGAAACAAACTTCACAAAGGCCCAATTACAAGATGACTAAGTTACCCTCTGTAACTACCTTGTTCAATCCTCCCACTAGCTCCATCCAAAGGGCCAAGAAAAGGAAGATTAAAGATGACCATGGAGCCAGTATCATCCTTGAATAATGATATTCAATGTTCTCCCTAACAAAGAGGTAGAATAGATAGCTAGGAGAACCTATTTTTTAATAAAAACTCTCAGACCTAGCTCAAGCACATAAGGATGCAGTGGTGGCTATCCATGAAGGGACAAAACTATCTTGTCAAGAGATAGAAGAAGTGTAGGAACTATGGGTATAAATTGGGAAAATCAAAGAATAGTCAATAATCATGCATGTTCTTACAAGTATATAGGCTAAGGTAAGAGAAGATTCTTCAAAATGTTATGGTTCCCTAGAGGCCATGGATTTCATGAAAGCCAATATGGTACCTCATACAAGCCAAGCCAATCAACTCTACAAATCCCTATCCTAGGATAACACAAGGCTCAAAATGTTAGTTTCCTACAAAGGTAACTCATTATATAGTCACCTATACCTCATGACTATATTTGAGGCATCTAATGCCCTAAATCTAGTAATCATTAGACATGAGGAGGCCAAGGAGTGGTTGAAGGTAGTTGTAGCCATGATCCTAGACTACTAGGTACATGAGGCCTAACTCCAAATTTTGAATGATTTCAAGTTATTTAAAGTAAAATATTCTATGGGAAGGTTAATTGGTAGAATAATTCTTAATAACATCATCTAGGAGGTGACAAATAATTTCAAGGGGAACATTCAGGGTTTGACAGTGGAGGATATTGAAGTGGAACTGAGCAAGGTAAGAAAGAAGGTGACAGAGGTGGATATCTTTATAAGTAATTTTCAAATTAATAAAGATGAACATGTGAGACTCCACAAAAAAAAAGGAGGCTCCATCTACCTTCACTCCTTAACTTAGACATTATTTGGTAACAACATGAGGTAGTAGATAAAGTTTACAAGGACATCGAAGTGAAAAACTAGGTTTTTACCAGTAAATCCATGCCTTTAGATTCTACTCCAACTAAGACCCATGCATTACTCTAACCAATGCAACCCTCACCTAACATGTACCTCAATTTCATAATGGTCCTTTTTTAGCTTCCTCTATGAGATTAACTTATTCTTTTGTAGATGCACATGTTGCATTCTATTGTAAAGTCAATTCTTTGTATTTATAACTCCCATTTGGTTTTTAACTTCGATTAGAACTACATGTTTTAACTGCTTCATATAAATGTCATATAAAGACTTAGAGGATGAGGCAATCCCTCCCAAAGATATATAAATAATTTTGTATTACCCACATCAAAAGTGTGAAATAATTTTGGAATATAGAGTAGTGAGCCATTTATGGTCATTAAATGTAGTATTTTGATTATTTTCTTTCCAATTTTGTGTAATTACTAGTTATTTTTATGGGTGTTTATTTTAATAATCTTCAAGTGTGCTAGTGTTTTGAATAGATTCTTGATTGATTTGATTGGTATACTAATCTTATATGTGCAAATAGTTGTTAAATATTGGTGAATATATTGATTAAAATAACTAAGTCAAAATTGAATCATATTTATAGAATGTGTATTTATGTTTTCTTGGTATAGTTTTTTGAGTGCGTGATAAAGTTGCCTTTGATAATTCACTTTACCTGAGCCATAATCTCCTTTTAAAGGGTGTAAAATATTTGACTTAAATGGAGAAATATTTTTATAAGGATAGTGAATTTCCTATACTTTTGTTCCTTATATTCTGTAGACATATCTATTTGAATGTGTGTACTTGCTGCTAGCAACATGTACCAATTTTGAGAGAGCATAGGTCTATCTCGAGGCCATCCATAAAAGTGATTATTTAAAAACCATAGTAATTTATTTTCTACCTTACCTTACCCTCTCTTTGGTGTTTATTATAAGAATCTAGCCACCTTAGATTAGAAACTATCCACCCATCCAACTCGCCTAAGAGATCATCTTCTTGTAGGAATCACACCTCCATCCAAAAATCCTTGTCAAAAACCTACATACTTTACTACTATTCTATCAATGGGTTGAATAAACCATAGACCTACAACTCATTCCCTAGAGTAGAGTTTACCTCCATTGAGATCCTAAAATTTTAGAGGTTACCTCATCAACTATGGTATGCATAAAACTTACATCAACACTATCCTTTGTAAAATATGTTCTTTTTCCAAGAGGGAGATGGTAGGAGGGTGAAAAAGTTTGCTTTTCTTATAGTTTAAGAGAGTGTCCTTCTAGTTAGGTACCTTGAAGGGTCTCTTTAGTGTCTCTTGAGGAAAGGAGAGAGATTCTTATAAATTATGTGCACCAAGATCATTGAGTTGAGCTATGGTTGCTTAATTCATTTCTTACACAAATAACTCCTCCTCTACCAGAAACTGGTTCTTGGACTACCTCAGCTAACAACTCCTTTGTTACTCCTTTCTAAACTAATTTTCATGATGTAAATAAGTAGGGAACAAACACATTTTATTCCTTTTGAATGGTTATAGGAGAGGGTGGTCTCATAAGTGAGGGCATGACATAGCTAGAATCGAAGGTGTTGAAGAAGATCCATGATGGGATGACTTCATGCTCTTAAGTGGTAATAATAAAAGGGGTAGGAAATGGAAACTCGATTGGATCAGGTTTGACATACTCTTTCTCCCACTATGCAAACACTTTTTCAATGGATAATACCCACCTTTTCAATTCTTGATTTTAAACCTGTGGATAGTCAGCTTCTTCAATGGATGCCCACATACTACAAAACTCTTGTAAAAATATTCCAATCTCCACCATGGCATGAATAGGGAAATCTTTTCCAAGATTAACCCCCTCATTTATTTTCATGATTACTCTACCTTGGTTTAGTATTTCATCTTTGAATTTTGATAAGGATGGACTTTGACAAGGTTGATTAGGGGGTTGATCAAGAACTCTTAAAGGTTGAGCTTGAGTATCTTAGAAGGGAGAAGACACATAAGACTAATCCAAATGATCTTGATGATCTTCATAAGATATCAACACACTATCTACATTTTGGACCATACTTCTCATCATTGTCATGCCCTCATTTTTACAAGATGACCATTATTCATCCTCACAGATTAACCATATATTATTAACCAACTAAAGATCACTCCTTGCCTCTTGTAGAACATTAATAGGGATGAGTGGAGAAAACTCTAAATCCATACCAATCTTCCTTATTAACTCAATGTAAACTGATAATGCTTGATTGACTCCTAACAAAGATGTAATAGGATAAACCTGGTATTGACAAGGGGAATTAGAAGACTAATTTGAATGCAAAATAGGTTGACCTTGGTTATATGTAGGGGTCGAAGGAGGACAAAGGCCATGATAGGGTTGATAGGTTTTTTGAGGGCCACTTGGGGGGAACACAAACATTATTTGCCTAATAAGTGGGAAGATGAGGTAGAGAATAAACATACTATTCAAAAGATGGTTGATTATACATACCATATTATGATTATTAGGCACTTAGGATACTTAAACTAGCTGATGAGTACTCAAAGTCGCCATTGATGTTTACACACATGCCTCTAAAGGCTGATTGGATGAAGAAAACAACAACAATCTTCGCCAATGAACAATGTAGTAAAGTCCCACTAGGCATGCTAGAAACTATTATGACATTAATATGTACCTTTGGATAGATATTTTTGGGCTCCCTCTAACTAAGCCATAATATTGGGATAACCCCAAGTTATGGGTAGCCTATGATGGGGCTAAACCTCCAAATAAGGTCATCTTCCTTCTTGATGGATCACCTAAACTAATGTCATCATAGGGAAAAGGGTTAGAATGGGGGAAAGGGATCCTAAAAAATTTAACCAAGTGATGTACCAAATAAAAATGGAAGACTCCAATAAGCTTGAACCCACACTAGATCTATAAAAGATAATGCTAGCTCACACAACCTCACAGACCATTTAACTGCATAAGTATTTCATGGACTATGTTCAAGAAGCAAAGAATGGAAACAAAGAGGAGTTCTAAGACTCATTGAGATTTTATATTAATGTAAAAAATAACACTAATCTATACTTGTAAACAATTTGAAAACACCCTAAAATAGGTCAAAAAGGATGACAATGGATATGGAAGAATATCCTTCACAAGACCATCATTCACAACTCACTAAACATTGATCTAAATCAAGAGATAGGTAAAGAAAGTCTTTTATTGCATCAAGAGGTAGTCCTTAAAAATGATTGACAAGGTTTAGCCTAATCAAGATGTGCATATTTTGAAATATCTTTGAGAATCCCTTTCTCTTCAAGATCAAAGAGTCCTTGTGAGAGTCCAAAACCTGAGAGAGAGAATGAGAGAGAGTGGAAGAAGATGGAAGATATAGAGAAATGGGAGAGGAGAGAAGAGGGAACACGTTAACCAAGAATAATCAATGAGTTTCTACCTCTCAATGAATGCTCCACCATACTTAATCCCATCCAAACCAACCCTCATTAATAAGTTAAATTGTATTTGTTCTAATTAGTCTTCAAGCTCTTCTTATTGGTTGAGAAACATGCATTAGAAGACAAGAGTTTATTTTGTAGATGATGAGTCATGATCTTGTTGTGAAGAAAATCTTCCAAACCCTAAAAATAATTAAATGCTTCACTATGCTCTCCAATCCCCAAATACCTTTTCTTTGATCTTCTACACCATCTCCCACTTAATTTCATGTAAGGACAAAGTCTTCATACCCATAGACCTAACAGATCCATGATCATGTCTACTTTTAGTGGTTATAGGTACCTACTTATCAAATATATGACTATTTTTATAGATGAGGCATTTCTATATAATTAAATATCTGCCACTACTTTAAAATCTAATCATAGGTCTTACTATAGATTGAAAACCTATCCATTTACTGGTTTTCATATAGCTATAATATTTATGAATATCTATAGATCATATAGTTTTGTTTTAGACTATGTTAGGTTTAAACAAACCTATATTGTATATAAAATTTAATGACAATAGAGTTTCCAATATGCATGAGGATATATTTTCATGAAATGATGTTGAAACCATAATAAAACTGAGTTTGCATGCATTAGATCCTCTAATAGAGGTCTCAATTGAGCTTTAATGGTATCTTTTGAAATATGTTCCCTAGTTCGACCTTAGGTCACATTTACTCTCCATTGAAGTCCCTTAGCTTTTGAATTTTAATGTTAGAAATCAATCTTGATTCAAAATCTTTGATTGTGCCATTTATTAGCAACATGGTCTTCCATGAGATCCTATTTTCAGATCCATGATTTAATGTGCTTACGCTATGTAGTGGCCTTACATTTGATCTGATCTCCTTGACCCTTGACTTCATACACACCATCGATCTCCTTGGTCTTACTTGAATGCATACTATTGATTTACTTGAATGTTACCAAAGTCATGAAACTTGGTAATTATGCATTTATTCCTAAGATCCACTAATTATTTGACCTTTCACTTGCCTTTGATCTACATTGGTATGATGGATCATGCACCATTTATTAGGTTGGACCTACTATCTTTGTTAGTCACTGTACACCATTAGATTTCCATATGGGTACCTAAGATCTTGCCACTTATAAGCTACACATTCATCCTTAGAAAAATTAAATTTATATGGCTATTTATTGTAGCTTTAACTTGATGTCCCCATGCACATCCTGCTCTACTTCTTTAACTTTAAATGCTTGTAACTTGAGATGGATAACTCATCAAGTCATAGAATTTGAAGAGAATGTTCAAGGCATAAAAACCTCATGTATATGTAATCCTTTAGCTCTGAGAGGCCTCTTAATTGAAATTATGAAGTGTGTAACTAGACTAAACTATCCATTTTTGTATGATGTTTGATGATTGTTTGGTTCATCTTCTTCACTGACCCAAGTCATTTGATCATTTGGTCAATCAGGAACTCTACTGAGCTGATCTATCCAAGTAGGAGTTTTTTATGTCAACAAAATTTATCCAAAAGGAGGAATTGAGGAGGAGGGAGGAAAAAATGAAACATGAGTGTCCAATTGACTTGATTGAACTATTGGAAATGGAGTTCCTAACACAGGTGACCTAATGGAAATAGAAGGGAAATTTCTTGAGGTGAAGGTGGAGTGGAGATAGGAGGAGGAGGTGTTGAAGCTAAAGGAATGATAAAGATAGGAGGAAGGACTATAATATAGATAGGATTAGATACTATGACTAAGATAGGAGTATAAACTATTAGTGTTTAAATAGAAGTTATATCTTTAGATGAAATCACTATTGGGTGATTTATTGTTACTCTTTGGATACTTGATTATTCTCTCTTAGCCTTTAAATGTTGCTTTCTCTTATGGGAAATCATTAGCCTATCTACCAATTCTATGAGGGTTCTAATGTTATAACCTTCTACTAATGGTGGTACTCCCTTCTCCTTGAGCTCTCATAGCTTCTCACTAATGCTCACTATTTCCTTGGTTACACTTACCCATTTACTTCTGAGTTAGTTGATTGTTCTATTTATTATGTTTGTGTTTTTATCCATTAATGAGAAATCCTTAGGAATATACCACCTAACTGATAGAAGGGGTTGAGCATATATCTTACTATCATAGTAAACCTTGTCTACTAGGGATTAATCATCTACCAAGTCATCGAGTACTATTTCCATGTTAAAATCCTTGATCTAATCTCATCCTGGAATAATCATTCAATCTTAATTATTCATCTTGATTATCTTTCCACTAATCTTCATAATAGGGAACATGATAATATGTTGAGATTCCTAATGCACTAGTAATGTTGCCATTTACATCATAGAATGTCCTTACCTCCAGAGCCCTCAAGTTCATATGAGTTATTTCAACATCTACACACTTGGATTTAGATAAGATAGGGCATGTATACCTACCTATGTTGATGGTGAAATGTATACCCACCTTGTGTTTGATAGATTACAACTTGTGAGTCTCAACTAGTTGCCTCACAATTTCTATTAAAGCCCATTTATCGCTTACATATCTCAAGAGGGTGTAAGGATAACCACTAAGTCCCCCTACTTTGATGTATCAGTATGTGGGGAATTAAATGAAATAAGATCCCCAATTGGTAATATTTAAAGTAGAATCATTAGATAATATCTTATTTTTTTAGAATGAGGTTAGGGTAATAGTTGAAAACCTTGATTGCTTGGTCAGCTACTATGTTCAATCCTAGGAAGGCTCTCCCCTTGGCTTATATGTAGACTATAGAAGAAGTCATATAGAAATTCATTATATTTTGGACTTACATCAACTACTTATGGATGGAGTCACTTATTAGTTGTGCCCAATTGATGTATTGTGTGTTTTTATGGATTACCCATATGTATTGGTACAACCAATCTTGAAAGATCTTAGCATTGGGGCTTCTAGTGACTCTATGCAAGAGTATGATTAAATCACCTACTTCATCTTTGAAAGCTATCCTTTCCAATTTTTTGGGAAATATTATGGATTTAGGGATAGCGACCCTTAGACATTTCTTATTCATCACCCTTAGACATCTAGTGTTGTTTTCCTGATAGAATTTCTTTGAGGATTTAGGAGTTATATCAAGGTAACTCTCATATTCAAGTATCAAGAACACAGTTTATAAAATTGGGGTCTAGGTTTAGAATCCTTTCCCATTTATCATTAAACACTTCTCTCTTTTAAAAATAATAATTCTTTCCTAATGTGAGCACTAGATTAGGGATCTACACTAATAGGGGGAAGATTTTTGCTTAAGGCAACTCATAATTATAAATTCTCTAAATCCAGTCATTTTTTAATTTAGCATTCACTCTAGTCTAGAAGTCACCTAGGTCAATGTGACCTAGGTTTATGTCTATGATCACATTTGTGTTGGATTATAAGTTAAGTGGGACATGGGTCCCTCAGATTTGAATTTCATCTCTTTTCTAGATATGGATTATGGGGAATTTGCTATGGGAAAACCAACTACAGAGTTGGTGGGTTTTAAGGGTGCAGGATACAAGTGAAATATCTAATGAAGATTAGGGTTACAAAAGTAGGGAAAATGTTCGATAAAAATAGTGGTTATAAAACACACTTACAATATCTAATGAAAAAATTTGATGGGTTTCAAGATTACAAATGAAATTAAGATCCCCAATGGTATTTGGAGTTGTAAGGTACACTAAGATAGTCCTCAAGGTTATGGGGTTGTAAAAGTATGTCAAAAATTTGTATGTTTTTAAATTATAATGGTAGGTGATATGTATATAGGGACTTAGTGGGAATTTTTAAAGGAATATTCCATTGGTTTGTATGGAATTTTGAAAAATCCTAAGTTTCTTGCAATCTAAAAATGCTTGAAAATATTTTGAAAAACACAGACAATTATGTAGGAAAAAATGCAGATAATTCACAATACTACAAGTAACTATGAGTAATACAAGAAAAATGAAATGAAAACCCTAAATTTTTCATGGAAAAATGAAAACTAATCCTTTCTATATAAATATATTAATATTTTTGGAATGCATGAAATAAATAGGGGAATACCATTTTGTATGAGATGGAAATGGAGGTTTATGGTTTGTGACTACATTACTCAATGTGGCATCATGGTTTGGTGTCATAGCAGGGTCATCATTTAAGGCATGGAGATCTAATATCAAACTTATAAAATTAACAATGGATTAAAATTAACTCTATTTAGACATATATCCTCTATAATAAAAGCACCTTGGTTAGTGGTTGGTAGGAGGATTGAAAATCCATAGTCTGAGAGTAACTTTGAAAACTTTTAAAATTTATGATTTGTACATTGACCTCCACATTCCATAATATAGCTTGGTTATTTTAAAATGGGAAGGTAGAATTTGAGGCACAATATTCAACTTTGTAAGTTAAAAATTACAACCAAGGTTCAATATTCCATAGGAAGGGTAGTTGGTGGGAAGCAGAACATGAGTTGTAATTTACAACTTTACAAGTTATAAATTGAAATAAAAGTTTTAGTTTCTAGTTTGAGTGATGCATAAGAAGTGGAGGTTAAAAATCAAGTTCATTTTTTCAAGTTTAAAATTGAATTTCAATCTCTATTTTTTGTGGAGTATGTGCTTGGTGAGAAGCAAAACTCTATTTGTAATTTTCAACTTTGCAAGTTACAAATTGCAATCGAGGTTCCAATTTCTAATGGGCATGAGTTGTGCAAGAAGCAAATGTTGGGAAGAGATTTTAAAAATTTCAAGATGAAAATTTAAATCCAATCTCTAGTTTATTTTTACTATGAGTATAGTGGGAAGTGAAGGTCTAGATTTAATTTGCACATTTTCAAGTTGAAAATTACACCCAAATCTCTAGTTTCCACTAGGCTTTAAGAAATGAGTGTCTTGGGTAATTTTAAGTCATTTTTTCCAAAACATTAATGGGTTTCCTTTATGTTACTTTATATTTTTAAATTTTTGGGACAAAAATATCAACATAACTTTTATAACATCCAATCATCCAAATATAACTCTAAAAAAGCATGAATAAATTATCTAAATGTATTTACCATGATGTAGTTAAATACTATTGGTGAATTATTCAATCTAAGAAAAATATGGTATACATAAATAACCAACATTATGTCACAAACATGGTTTTTTGGTGGTCTTCTAATGTTATCTATACTTGGTGGTAGTTGAAGAATTTGTCTATTAATGATTACACCATTATACCTACCACACTATCTAGGAATTCTTTGGTAAAGGGTGTGAGGAATGGATCATGAAAACATGCCTTATTCAATTTTTTGTAATAAATAAAATATGAATATTTTTAATGTTATTATCTTAAATCATCATTGGGTTTATCCATTTTTAATCTTCTACTGGTGTAACGGTATTATTGACCAACATTTTATCTTATTCAATCTTAACTTTAGATTTAACATCTGAGTTGAGCCAACAACGTCTTTTATTTAATGTCTTTATGTAATATTTCACCTATATTTTCACTATTATTAATTCTTCCTCAATTCATTTCAATTATATAAAATTCATGAAAATAAATATTTGTATTATTTTAACAACTCAATCATCTTATCTACTTCTTCCTTAGTCTAATATTATCATATCTTCACTATTTTGGGATTTCCTTATTTAACTATATTTTATTCTCTAATTTTTAGGGGTTTATAAAAATATTGTGTTTTTTCTTCCATAATTTCAATTAAATGTCTTTCTCCATATTCAATTACTATTTTTATGTTCTCTAGACTATCCTCTTCATCATCTGATTTTTGTATAGTTAATTTAGTACATTATACTTTGTCTTCAAATTTTTATTTATTGGTTCTATATTTTCTTTCTTTTTATACTTTTTTGGTAACAATCACAATTGTATATCAATCATATTTATGTCTCATTACTATATTTTCTATTTTTATTCTACCTAATTAATGTTTTTAATATTGTTATGCATAAATATGAATGTTTTGACTGTTTAAAGAGCTCAACATACTCCTGCATTAGGGTCCTATAAATTCAATGTTTGAAAAAATTTGGTTGTGATTTTATCCAATTTATAAGTACCTCTCTATATATCTTGGTGTATATACCATGACCTTGGATATATTTCAATGGTCTAGTAAAATAATTGCACTTAAAGTATTTTTTAGTTTCATCTTTTTCAATCTAATTTTTTTTAGTTTAAAATTTATATTGTAGGGATATGTGTGATTGTATATTGTGGTATTTTAAAAAAATTGTTGGAAATATTTTAATTGATGTCAAAGGTCTAGCATTATTGGTGATAAAGGCCCCATTGCATTTAATGGTGTTTTTAATATTCATATCTTGGCTAATGTGTGTTAATATTTATTTAATATTAATGAATATATTTTTGGTTGCATATAAGTCAAAAGAGGGCCCATGGAGAAGTAAAAGAATCATGAGGTAAAATATGAAAGAGGAATGGGATGCATTTTCTCATGAAGAGTCATCTTGAGGAATTCCAAAAGTCACCATTTGAAGATAAAAGAGGTATGACACATGTTTCCATGAAGGGACACTTTAAGGAATATAAAAATTAACCAAGATAAAGACTAAAGAGGAAAGGATGCTTTTTCTTATGAAGGTTCACCATATGACTTTTCAAATGCAAGGATATGAAGGGCCATGCAAGTTTGGCACAATTTTCCATGAGGATTGAAGGGTCACAAAGAGTGAATGTCAAAGGTCATTTGGAAAGATATAAATAAAGGCTTGAGAAGCCATTTTTAATATACAAGAGAGTTCATGGTTTGTATTTATTTTTGAAGAGAGAAAAGAATGAGATATTGTAGAGTCCTATAATTTGTTGAGTCAGAAACATTGAGAAATAGTTGTGTTTTATACACAAGAGGGGTTGGCCATCTTGTGGGTTGGTGCTCATGAATCTTTGTAAGGGGTTGGTGCTCTTGTGGGTTGGTGCTCACAAATATTTTATGTCTTGATACTCGACAAAGGGGTTGGTGCTCTTGCAAGTTGGTTCTTGTGATCTTTGTATTTTGAGTTGGTGCTCATTCATATACTTGAGATTGTTCTCTATGGTTTTTTCCACTTTGGGTTTCCACATAAAAATATGCTCTCTCTCTCTCTCTCACTTATGTGGTGCAAATTATTATTTTAGTTTATTTCATATCTTAAATGTATGATTAAGTGGTCAAAGAAAATAAATCAGATTAAGTAAAATATATATAATAGACTGATTCACCCCCCCCTCTCAGTATATTTCATGTTTAACAATTGGTATCAGAACAGGTTCATTTTGAAAAAGTTTTACAACTTGAAGGTAGATCAAGAAAGCATGATGGTTGTATCACATGAAGGTTTTTATACAAATAAGGCACATTTGTTTGATGGGATTAATTATGTTTTTTGGAGCATAAGGATTAAGACTTATTTGATGGCCCTTGGATTCAATATATGGCAAGCAGTGGTGGAGTAATATGAAGAGCCACAGACACTTGTAACTACTCCGACAAAAAAGAAGGCAAGTGAAAATAATGTTAAAGCTTTAAATGTTATTTTATGTGGTTTATGTGAATCAAAATTTATTAAAGTTATGAAATCTAAATCTATTCATGAAACTTGGGTAAAACTTGAGAATTTTTACAAAGGTAATGGAAAGGTTCAGCAAGCTAAGCTTCAGACTTTCAAAAGATAATTTGAGAGTTTGAAGATGGAAGAAGAAGAAAATATAGCAAGTTATCTTTTGTGGGTTAATCAAATAGTTAATTAGATTCAAGGTCTTGGATAAAATTTATAATAATAAATTGTGGTTAAAAAAGTTTTGAGATATCTACCATTGAGATATGATGAAATTTTTTTAGCAATTGAAGAAATGAAGAATCTAGCCAAGCTAAGGATGGATGAGCTTCATGGTATTCTTACAGAATATGAGATGTGGACTGAATAAGATAAACCCTTAAAAAGATAAGTTACTTTCAAGACATCAAAGAAAGATAAGGCTAAAATTCAACAATCAAGTGATAATTCTAGCGATGATGAAGATGACAACGAAGCTATATTCATTCGCAAGCCGAAAAAGGGCACATGTAAATATCAAGGAAAATTACCTTTTAAATGTTTTAATTGTGGAAATATTAGATATTTTGTAGCTAAATTCATAAATAAGGGTAATGATGACAATGAAGAAGGAAATTATACATACAAGAAGAATTTCAAAGGTAAATTTAGGAAGGGATTCAAAAAAAGAGTTTGTATTCTAAAGATCCTAGCTCAGCCAAAAATAGTGGAGTCAGTGACTCAAAAAAAGAAGAGATTTTATTCATGGCAATATATGAATATGCCTCCATAATAAAAAGTATAGATGATCAATAAGAAGAATATGATGAAGCCAATGTGAATCTGGAAGGAGAACTCATTTGTGCCTTATAAGAGTTAAAAGTTCTTGAAAAGAAGAATCAAAGATTACAGCTCTAGATCGAGAAAAATGAAAAGGAGTCAAAAGAAATAATTGAATATCTACAAGAACACTTTGAAGAAGCCAAGAATAATGAATAATATCTAACATCATAGTTGAAAATAGTAAGTAAAGAATGTGAAAGGTATTTTATTGAAATTACTTCTTTAAAATCAGATCTTGAGAAAACAAATAAAGCAATCAATGATAGAGCAGAAAATGATTCAAATTTTGAGAATAGCATTAATATGTTAAATAAGATATTAGAAAATCAAAGATCAATGTCAGATAAGATAGGTATTAGATTTTAAAAATAGAAAGAGGAGTTACTACTTTCACAAACAAGGTAAAAGGAAAGAGCTATGCTGAAGCTGTTACAAAAGAAGAAATAAAAAGGGAAGAAATTAAGAATATAAAGGATATCTCAAATAAAGCAGGTTTGAGGGAATAAAACTACAAAAAGAAATCAAATTAGAGATACAAAAATAGGTCTTATTTTCATGGTTACTATTTTTACTATAATGGATATGGTCATAAAAAATTAAAATGTCAAAAAAGGGATAACAATGTCAGAAATAAGGAGAAATAAATTCATACAGAATCAAGCAGAAGCCACAAATATTTTGCTCATCTATCAGGATTTAATGAAGAGGCCATGATATGTTACAAGTAAAATAGCTTTAGACACATATCTCAGTACTATAGAAGTGTGTTTGAGTCAGTCAAAAAGGACCAAAGTTTCAAGGTTCCATTCATCAAGAGGAAAGTTCAGACAGGTTCATGGCAAAAGAAACAACCTAAAAAATCTATATTGGTTCAGACTAATTTGCAAGAAAAAAATTAATAAAAGCCATGGTTCATTGATAGTGGATGTTCAAGGCACATGATAGGAGATAAGATCAATTTCATAACCTTGAAGAAGATCAATGGTGGCATAGTGAAATTCAGAGACAATACTACTGCCAGAATTGTTGGAAAAGGTACACTAAGTTTGGATAATGGTAGAACTAAAACTATTTTTTTTTGTATGTAGAAGGTCTTAAGCATAATATTTTGAGTGTAAGTCAAATGTGTGATTAGGGGCACACACTAAAGTTTTATGTAGAAGTTTTTGAAATTAGAGGAAAAGATTTAGATATGTTGGTTGTAGATGCTTAGAGAACAAGTAATAATTTGTATATGCTATCAGACATCAAAGATCAAAGATGTTGTTTGAGATAGATTGAAAAAAGTTGGCTATAGAATAGGAGAATGGGGCACATAAATTTTGAAAATATTTTCAACATAATAAACTAGAAAGTAGTAAAAAATCTTCCAAAGATTACAAAGCCTTCTGACATGCATTGTGAACCTTGTCAGCATGGGAAGCAGGCTAAAAGGTGATTCAAAACAAAAGAATACTTTGACTACTCAGATGTTAGATCTTGTTCACACTAATCTATGTGGACCTATGAGAACTCAAAGTACTCAAGGTGAGAAATATTTCATGTTTCTTATTGATAATTTTTCACGTATGACTTGGGTAATATTTTTAAATAAAAAATCAAAAGCTTTTAAACATTTCAAAGCATTCAAAGCATTAGTTGACAATGAAACCAGTTTAAAGATTAAGTGTCTAAGATCAAATAAATGAGGATAATTCATGTTAGATCAATTTATTGATTTTTTTTGAAAACCATAGAATAAAGAGACATTATTCAATAGCTAGAACTCCATAGCAAAATAGACTAGTTAAATGAAAAAATAGAATAGTTCAGGAGATGGTGAGGATAATGCTAAATGAATCTAAGATAGCAGATAAATATTGGAGAGAGGTAGTTGCTACAATAGTGCATATTCAGAATAGAGCATTATTTAGATTCAATAGTGACAATACTCCTTATGAGCTATGGAAAGACAAACCAACAATAGTTGATTATTTTAGATTTTTCGACAGTAGATGCTTCATAAAGAGAACTGATGAAAAACTTGGTAAGTTTGAATCTAGAGCACATAAAGGTATATTTCTTGGTTATTATTTAAAAATTAAATATTATAAATGTTATAAAAAAAGAACCAAGAAATTTTTTGAAAGTAAAAGTGTCAGGATAGAAGAAGATGGAACACAAAAAATCAGTGATCTAATAGACATTCCTGAAATCATTGAAGAGGAAGGTTTTGAAGAATTAGATGAAGATGAGAAGGAGAAAAAGGGCACAAAAACTCCATCCAAATATGTTTAGATAAATCATAATGAAAGTGACATCATTAGAGACATAAATGAAGGAATTCACACCAGAAGAATGATGGTAAGTGAATCTGAGGAAGTTAATTTCTCTTTGTTATCCAAATTCAGCCTAGAACTTTTTTAGAAGCTAGACATGATAAGCATTGGGTTAAGGCTATGGATGAAGAATTAAATTAGATAGAAAATAATGATACTTGGGAATTAGTGCCTAGACCAAAAGATCGTAATATGATAGGAACAAAATGGGTTTATAGAAATAAGTTGAATGAAAATGGAGAAGTGACCAAAAATAAAGCAAGACTAGTATGTAAAGGATATACTCAGATTGAGGGAATAGATTTTGAAGAAACTTTTACACCAGTGGCAAGGTTAGAGGCTATTATAATGTTTCTTGTATATGTAGTGTTTAAAACTTTTAAAGTGTTTTAGATGGATGTCAAATCTGCCTTTTTGAATGAGAATATAGAAGAAGTCTACATTGAGCAGCTTGAGGGATTTATTCTCTCAAATATTAGTAGCCACGTATGCAGATTGATTAAATCATTATATGGATTGAAACAAGCTCCCAGAGCTTGGTACACAAGACTTGATAAGTACCTATAGGATTAAGGTTTCAAGAGAGGATTTGCTGATAGTAATCTTTACATCAAAATAGAAGGTGAACATAAATTGATTATTGTGGTATATGTTGATGATATCATTTTTAAAGGAAATATTGAAAAGATGACAAAAGAATTTTTTAATAATATGAAAAAATAATTTGACATGTCTATGCTTGGAGAATTGTCATTTTTCTTAAGATTACAAATATTTTAGTTAGATAAAGGAATTTTTATATCTCAAAGTAAATATGCCAAGGAAATGTTAAAGAAATTTGGTTTTGAGGATTGTGCACCAGTTGGCATACCAATGTGTATAGGAAATAAGGTGAAAAAGGATGAAGATTCACCTATTATAGATCAATATTTATATAGATCTATGATTAGTAGTCTTTTATATTTGATAGCATCGAGGCCAGACATCATACATGCAGTAGGTATGGTTACAAGATATCAGTCATCTCCAAAAGATAGTCATGTTCAATTGGTGAAGAGAATATTTAGATATATCAAGGGGACATTGGATTACAAATTATGGTATCCCATAAGTAGGATTTCAATTTGGTTGCTTATACAGATTTAGATTGGGCAAGGTGCCTGGATGATAGAAAGAGTATAAGTGGAGGATATTTCTTCCTTTGTGATAGCTTAGTATCATGGCTAAACAAGAAGTAGAATTAAGTATCACTTTCTACAACTGAAGTAGAATATATTGTAGCAATATTGTGTTATACTCAAGTGCTTTGGATGAAGCAAAACTTGGAAGATGTCAAGGTAAAGTATGATAAACCTATTTCTATTTTTTGTGATAACACAAGTGATATAAATATTTTGAATAATCCAGTGATGCATTCAAGAACAAAACATATTCCCATTAGATATCACATTTTGAGAGAGTAGGTTGTAGATCAATAGGTTAAGATGGAGTATATCAATACTATAGAATAGATTGCAGATATTTTTACAAAGGCTCTATGAAAAGACACATTTGAGTATCTACGAGAGAAGTTGGGAGTAATTTATTTTACTTCCTACCACTGAGGTTCATCATTAGTTGAGGGGGAGTTAAGTGTTAGCTCCAGATAGGCCCTTTGACATTGATGTCAAAGGGGAAGAATAATAGGTACAGGTGAAAAAATAGGTATAGGGAATAGGTTCTAGTTTCTACAATAAGGGGGAGTTACTATATGTTTTTCAGATGGCAATATGTGTAGGTTTTAGGATGTGGCAATTTTAGTTTGAGGTTGCCATCAATGACAAAGGGGGAGATTGTTGGAAATATTGTCATTGATGTCAAAGGTCTAGAATTATTGGTGATAAAGGCCCCATTGTATTATTGGTATTTTTAATATTCATATCTTTTCTAATATGTGTTAATATTTATTTAATATTAATTAATATATTTTTGGTTGCATATAAGTCAAAAGATGGCCCATGGAGAAGTCAAAGAGTTATGGGGTAAAAGATGAAAGAGGAATGGGACACATTTTCTCATGAAGAGTCACCATGTGAAGACAAAAGAGGTATGGTAAATTTTTCTATGAAGGGAAACTTTAAGGAATATGAAAATTCACCAAGATAAAGACAAAAGAGGAAAGGATGCTTTTGATTATGAAGGGTCACCATATGACTTTTCAAATGCAAGGATATGAAGGGCCATGCAAGTTTGGCACCATTTTCCATGAGGATTGAAGGGTCACAAAGAGTGAACATCAAAGGTCATTTGGAAAGATATAAATAAAGGCTTGAGGAGAAATTTTTAATATGCAAGAGAGAGCATGGTTTGTTTGTTTTTTTTTGAAGAGAGAAAAGCAGGAGATATTGTAGAGTTCTACCATTTGTTGAGTAAGCAACATTGAGAGATAGTTATGTTTTATACACAAGAGGTGTTAGTGATCCTATGGGTTGGTGCTCATGAATCTTTATAAGGGGTTGGTGCTCTCGTGGGTTAGTGATCACAAATATTTGATGTTTTGGTGCTCAGTAAAGGGTTTGGTGCTCTTGCAAGTTGATGCTTGCAAACTTTATATTTTGAGTTGGTACTCATTTATATACTTGAGATTGTTCTCTATGGTTTTTCCCACTTTGGGTTTCCACGTAAAAATTTGCTCTCTCTCTCTCTCTCTCTCTCTCTCTCTCTCTCTCTCTCTCTCTCTCTCTCTCTCTCTCTCTCTCTCTCTCTCTCTCTCTCTCTCTCTCTCTCTCTCGTGTGGTGAAAATTATTATTTTAGTTTTATTGCATATCTTGAATGTATGATTGAGTGGTTAAAGAAAATAAATCAGATCAAGTAAAAGATATATAATATATTGATTCACCCCCCCCCCCCCACTCTTAGTATATTTTGTGCTTAATAAAAATATCCTTCCTACTTAATGAACCTTATTTTCAAGAAAATATTAATGAATTTATAGCTCAATATTTTGGCTTTGTGATTATTCTAAAACCTTAGAACATTGCTAATTAGTGTATCATCTATAGCTTTCATTCTTATATTTTCTAAGGGAAATACCCTGGTCATTTCTTTAGATAATATTCCATTTCTACTATTCTTATCAATTTTGTTAGTTTAATGTGTAAACCCAATCTCTAAATGTAACCTAATTTCCATATTTTTGGTATCATGTTTGCTTTTGCAATAAGATCTTGTTTATTGTGTAGTAATTTATTCACATGAAAAACTTTTCTCACTCTAATTTTTGGCTCTTCATATATCTAGGATTCAATGTATTTTTCAAATCTATTTCCATCTCTTCAATTTTTATCACTACTTATCCTTTATTAAATTTTTCATAGTATTCATCAATAGTTTTTTTTTTTCTTATTTTGTGAAATTCAGATAGTTCATCAAAATATTTCTCTACTTCATCTGACCATAATTTTTCTAACCATGTGGTTGCCATTCCAGTTTATAATGGGAAATACACTAATAATGCATTTAATTCAAAGGTGATTTATTCCTCCTCAAATTCTAATGTTCCATTACAATAAATGAACCATTCTAAATTCAATAGTGAAATTTATCTTGTGTCATACATATCAATCATTTTAAAATCAATAAACTAATTTATACCCAAAAATTGAATTTATAAATCCTAAAGTGTTCCTATAGGTGATCTTGGTGTCCCATCTTCTATAAAAATATCACATGTTTCTAAATATACACTTTTATTAGTGTTTTAAAATTAATATGGGGAAGGAAGTTCATATTTGCCCCAAAGTCTAGTAAAGTCTTCATTACTTCCTGGCCATCTATTTTAACATCCAAGATGATTGGCATCTTTTTCCACTTCCTACTTGTCTAAAATTATTTTTTTAATACCTTTATTACCTAATTATATCTCTCTTGTTTATTATAATACTTAAAAAAATATGTTAATTTTTACAACAATCCTTGATTCTTGATTAATTTTAGCATTTGTTTTAATTTTTCAATTTTTACTTTGTAAAAATAAGTCATCTTGGAAACATATTTATCTTCTTTTCCTTGGATGATCTTCCTAATTTTTTTTAATATACTATAATGCTAATATGTTTTTGAGTAGTATATTTAACTATACTTTTATGATTCCTACTTTGATCCAGTAACCTTTTTCTTTACATTCCTAGTCTTGGCTCCACTTTGAGTGGTTACCGCAACTCATGGTTTCATGTCTTCAATGATTATTCATAGTTATTTATTTTTATGATTATTCATATGTTACTTCACTACCAATATAAATTCCCTTATTTTTTGTGAAATAGGTGTAATTTTATTGGAACACTCCCATTCCTATTTAATTTTAACATCCTCTTTTCCACATCTTACTTCATTGCACCTTCCTCTTATCTCCTGAACCTTTGGTACCTTCTTAAAATTATTAGATAATTTTTTATATGGATAACTTTATGGATATTATATATTTGTACCTTAATTTTAATAATTTTCTATCTAATTTAAGGCATGAAAATCAGTTTTGGATCGTTTTCTGATGGTAGAACCCACACTCTAACTTTGGTTCCTCTATACAATTATTTTTTATGATCTTGACTTTCCCACACATATAGTAAGTAGGGGGAGTTCTCTCTTAGTTATACCTTTTATTTTAACCTCTTCCACATAATATATTCATTTTATACCATGGAATCCTCATCTACTACCACCCTTCCCCCATCCTCTATAATTGCCTTGGTTGTTATTGTAATATAGGTTTTGTGGGTTTTATGGTGTGGAGTTTGAAATTGTTTAAGGGTTTTATTACTATGGTTTAGGGTATGATATGATTTGTTTAAACATTATTTGTATTGGTGGTGTCATTTTTTGAATTTTTTTAGCTCATATTCTATTCATTACACTTATGTATTCCATCACATTGTGGATTGGGTAGGTATTATTTTAGTGACTAAATGAGTCACAAGTGGTGCAATACATCACTTATCTCTTTAGTGGTGTTACTTAAATCATAGGAAATAAGTGTTATGGATGTTGATAATAAATTTTACATATTACACAATATATTATATTCATGTGTATAAATTATTTTATTGGTGGTGACATATTGACCAATGTTTGTGATGATCTAACTACTACTAGATTATTTGTAACTACATAATGTGGGTATTTTATCCATGAGTGTCCAAATGTAATTTTATTGACCATTTCCTATGACTTGAAGGGTTAATTTTTAATTTTAATTAATTAAATTAATCACATTTCATCTAGATTTCTTGTTTTAACCTTAATTTTGCTAGTTCTAGTTGTAATTTTTTCATACCATATTTCAGTGAAGAATATATTTATCTTCTCTAGGATTTCACTTCTAGTCTTGATTCCATCTCTAGGTTTCCATAAATGTGTTAAAAATATTCCCATCTAAAAATTGATTTAATTATGGTACTAATCTAGATATAAAAAAATTATATTCTTTGTTTTTCATTCAAGGGTTCCTCTAATTTATACACTATTTATTTGAATCATTGACCATAATATTTTATCGTATCTTTCTCTTTATGTATAAGTTCTTGGATTTTATTGAAACTTTCCATAGGAATATCTATGTAATGAAAACATCATTTTAATTCATTTTATACATTTTCCTATGAATTCTTATATCCTACATTCATTTTTATAAACCATTTCAACACATCATCTCTTAACATTCCAAGAAAGTTAAAAAAACATCACTTTATCCTCTATAATGTTATGAATTTTATAGTAATAATCTAATAAAAATAGATTTTATTTTTCATCCTTTCTATCATTTTTGAACATAGGAAATTTCATCCTACTTTGTATCATTTTTTAAGTGTTGGACTATTTACTCAAACTATTTTTATTATAATAACTTGAGGTACTTATTCTTAAAGTATTTCTCAAACTTATTGATTGGTTATCTCTATGTTATCTTCCCAATTTTATATTATTTCTTTGTCTCTTTTACTTCTTGAAATCATTTTTCATAATATCTCTTCTTGGTTGGCTAGAAACTTTCTTATGCCCTCTATTTCTTTGCTAAAATTATGATAACTATTCTCAACTTCTTCTCCTATAAATAATTTCTCTTTTATTTTGAATGAGTATTATAATTGAACATGTGTTCTCATCATATGTGAAGTGGAATGGGGGATGGAATTTGGTCAAAAGGATTAATATCTTCTCAAGGTCTCTTTCAGTTAAGGTTTTGAAGTGGGGAATCACTTATTATTTCTTGTTCTTTATCTTTTATCTCTATATTATCATCTTCCTTAATTTTATCACTCACTAATCCTTCTAATTCTAAACTAATTTATTCTTTATCTTTCTCTCCCATCTCTTCTACATTACCAAATATGTTGTCCTTTATTACCCTATATTTTTTTAGGTCAATTTCTCTTCCTACATTGGTTTTTTTATTCCACTACATTTCTATGTATTGTCTCATTTTGTTTATATTACCTTGCATTTCCTTAATCAATAAAAAATTATCTATCTATCCCATCTCATTTATATACTCTCCCTATCCATGTTTCCCCTTTATCCATTATCTTTTCTCCTTCATCTATCTTCTCATTATTCCATATCACTTATTTAATTTTGGTGGTACTTATATCCACCACATAGGCTTTTGTTCCTAGGGTTTTTACAAGTTTCAAGATTCCCATAAGTTGAGCTATATCTAAAAGCCCCTTACACATGTCATGCATAATTTTTTGTAAATTAAAATATTTATTCTATATTATTTATATTGAATTCCTTCATGCATTTTGTTGGTACTAAGACCAACTAATCTATTTTGGTTAGAGTGTCATCTTAATTTTCAACATAAAGATTTCCACTAGTAAAGGTTGTGTGAGTATATTCTATAGTCCTAGTTCTCCATAATATTTTATTTTATCTCTATCTCTATTTTATTTTTATCTCTTTCCTCAATTTTTATCTAGTTTTATCTTCCTTTATATATTTCATCATCCTTTTTTTTTGTCATTTTATCTCTTACAACTTCTTAGTTCTAGTTACTTACTATTATCTTATTATCTTTCTTAACTAATCTCTTTTTAATTTGAGACTTATTATATCCCATACATCCTATTAAAAATACCACAATCATTTGTACCAAATATTCTAAGAAAATACATCTTTTGAGGATCTCCATTCTTTCCACATGTCATCCCTTTGGTGCATGGCCCCTAAAGGAATAGTTTTCCTTCTTTTAACCATCCCCTTATTTAAAAAGAGCTTTCAGATTAGGAATTATACTCTTTTTAAAAATATTCCTTGTAATCCTTTCACAAATTTAGCTTTTTTATCATTAAATATTGTCCAACCTTGGTTGGCTAAAATTATAAAAAATGAATAAATGTGGTCTCAAACCGTTAATCAATTACTCAAGTCCAAGGTGTGTTGATGTGCTTAAGGACCTATAACTTCTTTGTTGTTCACTTAATTCATTTCCTAATGTGAAGTTTAGATAAATATCTATATTTTTCCTACCTTGGGATTTTAGGACACATTATTTCTATAAGTTTTACCTTAAACTCTTCTTTTGGTCTAAAAAGAATGTTTTCACCTAAGCTACTGAGTCATCTTGAGGTCAACATGCCCCAATTTTTGAAAAATGGGTACCTTGATGTTAAATAGTACAAATTTTTACCCTAAATTTAAAAATTCATCTAATCAGAGTATCGTTAGCATGTTTTCAAATCATTTTTATTTGAATATCATCCACACCTGATTTGGTTAGCATATTTGCTCATATTTCTGATTTAATCTTGCCTAAAGTTTCTAACATTTAATCTTTATGTTTTAGGTTGTAAATCCCATGGGGTCCATTTGGAATGAGCAATATCAATGTTTTATAAAATAATGATGATTTGATATTTTACTATCCTTTGGATTATTGAAATCAAGTTGAACTCATGTTTGATCAACTTAAAACCCTAATCCCAAAATCCATGCTCATGTTCTCCTTTTGAATTCAAGTTTGGCTAAAAAATTTATTTAAATTTGGTGGGAACTTTTTTTTAAATTTACATGGGAACAATTATCATGCCATTTAATTAGTCTAGTTTTTATCCTAAGGCTTAGTCATGTTTTTTAACATGACCAAACCTTAGGCTAAAAAATTATGCTTGGTCTCTTTTATGTCCCATGATCCCTTTGTTCCCTTTTATCCTATCTTGGTCTAAGTACATGCATGGTCCATTTGTTATAAATATTAGCCTAAATCCTTACCCTAAGGTTTATCATATTTATTAATATGATAAAAACCTTAGGTTATGCCTTTATGCTATGTATTTTTTATTTTGTGGGGTCCCATTTAATATGTTCTTAGCGTAGCTTAAGACAACCTAAAGCTTTATTCATATTTATTAATATGAATTAAAAAATTAGGATAAGACCACATGTTATGTACTTTTTTTATTTTAAAGGGTCTTGTGTATGATGTTTATAACTTAGGTTAAGTATTTTATCTGAAGTTATTTATATATATTATTATTCCTAAATTTCATGCTTGTCTATAAGATCAAAGATCTGCATTCACCTAGATGAGATTGATCCAACAAAGTGTGATGAGAACTAAAAATTTAAAGCCCTAAAATAATGACAAGTGTTATGAGTTAATAGGATATTAAGAAACCAATGGTGGTGCATCCATCGAATCATGATCTAATAGAGCAAATCTACCTGAATAGAAGTGATCCAATGGTGTGAGGTAGACCCTAATGTTTCAACAAAGCTACAAGTGAATGTGGGGATGACATGTGGTGAAAGCCCATTAACTTGGTAGTTTTGATAGAATATGGAGTGAATAAGACCTATAGAGTAGCCAAGTGGCACACACATGAAGCAAAGTGAACCTGAAAGTAAAAAGTGGCAAGCCTAATAATTTTTTTGGAGAATGTGTTCAAAATTGATGGTTGCAAAGATGTCAAATATGTTCATGTGGGTGTCAAATGATGGGCATACAAACATAAAACTTAATCTCAAAAAAGAGTCTCAAGGAGGTATCTTAAAATTTATGATCACATAGATGTCAAAGATGTTCAGATAAATTTCAAATGATGGGTGTGTAGATGTTAGTTTCAAGATAGCCATTTAGATCCAAATAATCTAAAGATATATGGAGCATGTTGATTCATATAAATATATCAAATAGTGTGATATCAAAGTTGAATTTTCAAAGGCAACAATCATTTTTTTGAATAGTGGTGAGTATGATGCCAGTATGTGGCATGTTAATGCCACATAAGTAGAAAGTGATAAAATTGAATATTTCATGGATTTTTAAGAGATAAAAGTATAAATAGGCAAGTTTAAATGCATTTTAAGGCATGAAACTTGTGATCTGAGCCCATAAACACCATTAGAGAAATTTTAAAACCCTTAGGATTGCCTTGGAAAAACATGAGAACCCTAATTAGACCCTATGAGTATTATATTTGGGCCAAAGAAGATTGAATTGCCACTTGTGCAAGGATAATTTGTTCCAGAGTCAACTAGTGAGAAATTTTAAAAGATTTGCAACAATGATGGGGGACATCTCTAATACCTCAAGAAACCTAAAGATAGGACAATGCATATGTTGGATAGCTTAGTCATATCATAATACAAATAGCTCAGGGGAAATAATTAGTGAAGTTAGAAGCATTAGGGAGGTGTCAGACATGATGGATAAAGATCACAAGAGCTTAGTGGATCAAATGAAGGAGCTATTCATGAAATTAGTTATTAACCTTGAGATAATTTAAGAACAACATTGCATAATGAATATCTTTCTAAAGAAATAAAACTACAATAGAGGGTTCTTAGAGTTAGATGAATTGATTTAGGAATATTCATTTGTAACTTAAACATTATACACTTTGAAAGTGGAATATTCTATTTGTAAAGGCATGTGTAGTTTGTAAAACACATTGCCTATAGATACATCTATTGGGAGAAATTATAGTGTATTTTAGAACATTTATGGAAAGAATAGTTGTCCCAACACTTATACTTCTGTAATTGGATAGGACTGACCAACATGCTTCCTTGTATCCTATAAAAGGAGCATTGTCAATTGTAAAAGGGATGGAGGTCTTAGAGGCAAAATCCAATTGTAAATTTTGAGAAATTAATATAAGCAAGGAATTTTTCAAAGTTTCCAAATTTTCTTTCATCTTTTATTATTCTAGCTTTTCTCTCACTTTTTTGTTCTGATTTCTAGATTTGATTGGTTCATGTGAGTTTTTGGTGTGTACATTTGAATGAAGAGATATTAAATTATTCAAATGCTAGGTTAATTAAAATATCTTAGGTTTATTTTTTTTTCTTACTCTTCTTGCATTTTTTCTAATGTTGTTTGCTTGTAGGGGTAGATATTTAAAGTGAACTTGGTTCTTATTTGCACTATTTCCACATTCCTTATATATTTGCCTAATGTGTGATAGAATTTGAGCTTATGCTACTTCATGTCATACATTGGTTAAGTGAATGCTTGGAGGTTATTTGAACTTTGTCCTAGTGTTTGGAGTGAATATAAAAAATATCTCTTCTCTACTCTACCTTTCCTTTTGCTCCCTTTTTAACTAGATCACTCTAGCTTAATTTCCATTATAAATATCCATCTTAGATTAGTTCTTAGATTAATTCTTGATCATAATTCACCATTATTAGCATAGCATACTTCATATTTTTCATAGAATAAGTATCGAGCCATGGTGGCTCCTAACCATCAAACATTATAAATATTTTGAAATAGTCCAGTTGATTTGCATCTATTCCATCAATAGATAACATGATTATCACAACCTACAACTTATGCACTAAATTATTAGAATTCTAAAATGATATGTGTTATTGAATACTCTGGGCACCTATGATATATATTTAGGCATCAAAAAGAGGGGCTTCATTGGCACTAGAAAGAGGGCTTGTTATATCTTTGTAAATTTAAAGCATCTTTCCTCATTTTTATGAATTATGTTTAAATATTAGTGTAACCTTTTCAAAATTGTGTTAATCATTGCTCAATTGTGTAAATATAATTGATATTTATGGTCTTTTACCCATATTTATGCTTCCTTTAGACAAAGATAAATTTTCTTTGAGGATATATGCTTAATTATGGTAAAGATAACTTAAGTTTTGTCAATTCAATAGGTTTGAGGTTAGTAATAGTTATTTTGATCAAATATTGATAGATCCTTTACTAGTTTGAGTTTATTTGAATTTAAATGTGTAAATATCAATCATACTTACATATTTGGATACATCATTGAGCTAAATTAGTTAAATGTTTTTGTCCTTTATCATCTTTTATATAAATCTTTGTAAAATTTGCTTAATGTATAAGTCTAATGATTATTTATTGTAAAGATAATACTAACACATCATATTTCAAATAGGATTAAAAGCTTGCAAGATGAAAATATACATAATTAGGATAATGTAATGTTTAGAGACTAGAGAACGTCTACTTTCATTAAAATTTCATAGGAAGGTTAGGTGAGACATTGAGCACTAACTTTCAAAATCTTTGCCAACTTCACCAATTCAGGGTACTCCTGTGTTCTATCCCTATCAAGGTATGCCTTGGCTTGGTGGTTCTTCAATCAATATAATAAGTGTGGTAAATGACCTTCCTCATAATCCTATAAATTATTTTCCAACATTTAGTCCTAGTGGCATTATAATTATTTAAGAACACATAAAGAGTTTCAAAGCTACCTTAAGATTAATGAATGTAACTCATGAAGATGTAGCATATAGACTATTTCCTTTTAATTTTAAAGATTATAAATATGCATGGTTTCTAAACATTCTTGAAAATTACATTACCATTTGGGTTAATTCTAATAATGTTTTCATTGAATAATTTGGCAAGATCATTAGTCCTTATGTTCTATATTAGCAATCCACCATAATGAAAAGGGATGTAAATAAGATCATAAGAGTCTTCAATGCTAGGTTACATAAAATTTTCATTAGGACCATACATCCTTATAGACCTAATGAGGCTTTAATCTTGGAAATCTATAAGGATGCCTTAGATCCTATGACTTATGTGTTTATAAAGAGAGTTATTGGGCCCATGAACATGTTAGCTTTATCTTATGCTAAGGCTATGATCATTATTGACCAGATGTAACCCCAAGGACAATTGGCATACTAAATTACTAAGGTAAATCCACATTTATCCATTCTTAATGTTATTCTCAATGCTAACTAAAATATGCCTACCTTGAACCAAATTCTAGTCTTGAACCAACTACCTTTGAAGCATACACATCCTACTTAAAACCTAGGAGTCCTAAACAATGTTGCTAGTGGATCTAATCCACAATATCAAAAATATTTAATGCTTATAGCTAATGATAATAATCAAGTTCATAATTTTGAGGCTCTAAAAAATGAGAGTAACTCTATCCTCAAGATGGTTTAAAAGATCAGCACTGAATTTATTTAGTTGTAAAAGTAAGTAATACTAGAGTGATATCTAATAGGAATTTATCTTTTCAAAGGTTCAATAGTCCCACTAACATATTTAATAATGACAATTACCATAATAATAAGAATTATGAGCAATTTGATAGCAAGAATGTGCCTGATATAAATCTTATTAATTTTGCTTTACCTGAGTATTTTAGAGTCTATTACACTTCTAAGCATTGGGAAATAGACTATGTTTAATTTTTTAATGATTTTGAAACCTTATAAGAATAATTAGATACTTTTGAAGTTTTCCCTAATAATGATTGTGATGTAGATACATTTGGTTCCTCAAGATCATTTGTATCTATTGATTCAACTCTCATGGTGGAGACATTTGAGTTCCCTTTCCAAGAGGAAAATGAGCCTGAGGATATTCCTAAAGAGATTCATGATTTTTATAAATTTTTGAAGAAGACTTATCCTCTAAGAAATAGGGATAAGAAGCAATCATTGACAAGTTTAACTCCTCCAAATAACTTTGATACTCTTGATACTACATCAGACAACAATCCAAAGCCTCCTAAGAGAAGTACTTTTAAACATAATGCTGATACATCTAATTATTCCAATAGGACTAGATATAACATAGTAGAGGACATATAACATTACCTTTCATGAGTTGACACATATTACTAAATAGAGGGATTTGTTATTATAATCTTTGTCTAAGAAACTAGGCAAGTCTTAAAATTCTATACATGATAACATTGCAATACATAAAAGTAAGGTAGATGTTCCTCATTTACTACTTATAGTTAGTATCTTTTGTAAGACCCTACATAATGTTTTGTTCAATTCTAGTGCATCTACAAATTTTTTTCCTAAGGGTATTTGTGATCAATTAGGCTTGACTCCTATTAAATTTGATAGAGTTGTAACTTAGTTAGATAAGTCAAGAGTCAAAGTAATTAGTGATTTGTTAAATGTTCACATGTAGATTACCTGAGATCCAAAGATATAATAGTTCATTGATATCCAAGTGTTGGACATCCTTGATGCTTATGGGATGTTGTTGAGTAGAGACTAGACTAGGATCTTGAATAGTTACATGTCAATATATTTTTCACATATGTGGTTACCTTGGAAGGGAGTTCCCAAACAAATCAATATAGAAAGAGAGAATAAAATGAATCATATGATCATTGAGTATAATTCAATCAATGAGAGGGTCAATGTGGTTAACTTAGATCTTCATGTTTACACTCTTGACACCACAAAGGTATGTAAATCTAAATATTATCATGCTTTGTTAGGATTATGGAAAATTTATTTTGATGTTGCTAGATGAAAATTGGGTTCAAGAGAGGAGTGGTATTAATCAATCCCATTGGGAAAGAATAAAATGCCTCTTACAAATTATAGTTCCCATGTACCAATAATTTGGCTGAGTATGAAGCACTTATTCTTGGATTGTAATTTGGAATTAAACACGAAGCCAAAGAACTATTAGTTTTTTGTGATTTTAAAATAATGGTTAATCATGTCAAGAGTAAATATCAATGCAAGTTTTCCTATCTCAATAATTATAAATTTAGAGTGTGGGACTTAATTGAATGTTTTGATGCTTTCAATATTATGTCAATCCCTAGGGAAGAAAACAAGGTTGCTAATGAACTGGTTTCATCTACAACCAACCTTATGCCCAATCAAAGTTATAAGTTATAAAGCCTTATAATTGAGTTAATCACATGTCCCTCAGTGCTAGATAATGATAACCACTTGCAGGTATTTAGTGACGATCAACAGATCATAGAATTCATGACTAGTTTAAGAGTATTTGAGGGTCAAATTATTTATGAAGAAAGTCTCCTTGATGATGAAAAAATTGAAGGAAAACTTGATGATAGGGTCATTTTATTAAATGAAAATAATATCCCCAAAGGAATTATAGCCTTAGAGAGACTCTTTGATTCTAATAGACTACTTAAGGCTACCAAGATTCCCAAAGTAAATGGGAAGTATTATAATGTAATTTATCTTGGATTTTAAGGGCAACCTCAGTTGGTTAATATTTCAAGTATTGAGTCCAAAAGAGCTGAAGAAATGTTGAATAAATATAAATATATCATAACATGGTCTTATGATGACCTAAATATATTTTATCTAAAGGTCATAACACATACCATACCTTTAAAGTAAAATTGTAAACCTTTCATGCAAAAGCAAAGTCCTATCAACCTAGTCTTATAACCACTAATATACAAAGAAGTCAAGAAGCTTTTATATGCCAAGGTTGTGTTTCTCATTAGGAACTCCACTTGTGTGGCTAATTTAGTCCTAGTTAGGAATAAAAATGGTGAAATTAGACTATGCATTGATTTTATAAATCTAAATAGAGCATCTGAGAAAGATAATTACCCCTACCTTCTCTTGACCAAGTAATACAAATTGTTTTTGGTTCTGCAATGATGTCATTTCTTGATGGATTTTTAGGGTATAATCAGGTGTTTGTGAATCAGAAAGATAGGATGAAGACTAATTTTACTACCAAATGGGTCATGTTTGCCTACAATAAAATGTCATTTGGATTGATAAATATAAGATCCACTTTTCAAAGGGCTATGGATCTTGTTTTTCAAGGTCTTATGGGTAAATGCATTATCATATACATAGATGATCTGACTATATTTTATAAAAATAGATAAGATCATATTATGTACCTACAATAGGTATTTGAAATATTTAGAAGGTATGGGATTTCTCTCAACCCAAAGAAAAACATTTTCTATGTTACTAAGGGAAAACTATTAGGACATGTTATCACCAAGGAGGGAATCTCTATAGACCCTGATAGATTAAATGCAATATCTAGTATAGAGACCCATAATAGTAGGAAAGAATTGAAGTCATTCTTTGGTAAAATAAATTTTTTAAATAAATTTATTTCTATTTTACAAAAATAGTGAAACCTTTGAATGGCATGTTAAATAAAGAGGTTAAGATCACTTGGAATGAAGAGACAAAGAAGGATTTTAAATACATCAAAGAGGTAATTAAATAAGCCCCTGTACTAATAAGTCTAGACTTCACTAAAGATTTTTATCTTTACTCCTTTGCTTCAGATCATACACTAACTACAGTTCTAACTTAAAATATAGATAGATGTGACTATCGGGTTACTTTCATGAGTACTACTTTTAAAAATTCTAAGTTGAACTACTCTTTGATTGATAAAAAAGAATGTGCTTTGGTTAAGGTAGTGAAAAAGTTTAGGCATTGTATCCTTAAGAATAAGGTACATGCCATCCTACTAGACCCTAACACTAATCTCATGTTAAGTCAATGAACTAGGAGAAAGGAGAGGTAAATGGATGTTTGTGCTCTAATAATATGACATTGAGATGATAACTACCAAATTGGTAGGGTACTAGGGTTTAATTCAATTTATTTCCAATAATGACTCTAAGATAAGTGTTATGAAGGTAGAGACAAATTTTCAAACCTAATGATTGGTATGATCCCATTGTCCACTTACTAATAAATGGTTATTGTCTTATAGGGTTAAGTAAAGAGTAAATAAGAGATCTAAGGATCAAGGAAACTCACTTTCTAATCAAGGATGGAGTGTTGTATAGGAATAAATTTGAAGGCATTAACTCAAGGTATGTCTCTATGAGTGAAGTATCTAAGATCATGAGCACCTTCCATGAAATAATAGGAAGCAAACATCCATTTGGAAGGACTATGGCACACAAAATATTAAGGGATGGTTATTACTAGCCCATAATTTTTAAAGATACTCACAAGTATGTGAGAGAGTTCCACTTATGCCATGTCTTCAACACCAAAGATCCTAAGGAGTACATACCACTAAGACTAGTAGTGATTGATAAACCCTTTTCCTAGTGGGGGATGAATTTTATGGTCATTAACCCTAATTACTTTGATGGTCACAAGTACATTCTGACTGCTACCAACTACAACAATAGATGGACTAAAGTAGTGTTAACTAAATAGTGTAGGACCAAAGAAGTGATATTTTTTTGGAAGAAAACATATGCACTAGGTTTGGAACACATATATCTCTGGTTTGTGATAATGGATCTACTTTTATATCCATAGAGATGATAGAATGGGCATATGATAACAACATCATCCTCAAGTTCTCATCAAACCATTACCCTCAAGGTAATAGAGTATTTGAATCAACAAATAAGAACTTGATGAAGGATATAAAGAAGTTTGTAGCTGTTAAACCTAGAACATGCCATAAGCTAATTAAGTGTGCCCTTTGGGTAGATAGACTAAAATCAAACAAACTCTCAAAGCATGACCATTCTTTCTATTTTATGATTAGGAACCCATTTTCCCCATCACACTCAATATGTTGACCTATAATTTTATGCAATAGTACATGGAGGAGGATTAATAATTTTCAAGTTTAAGATTGTTGGACATCATACAAATATAAGATGTGAGAGAAGAGGCTTTTTCTAATTTTAGCAGACACCAAACCATAGTCAAGAGGTGGTTTGATAAATGCTCAAAAATAAAGGTGTTCAGGTAAAGAGACTTTATTATTATTTAGGACAAGGCATTTGAGCTTAAAGATAAACATGGGAAGTTCACACCTTTGTAGATATATCCCTACCAAATATATGAGATACTTGGAGATAACACCTTCAATCTAAAAGACTTATAGGGATTAGAGTTCACACTACCCACTGATGGGAAATAACTCAAGCATAATTCTCTATTGTCCCCCCCTAGAGTCTTTATGGAATGGCTATAAGACTAGTTAGAGTTAGTGTAGGTAAGCTAGATTAGTTTCTTTTTGTTCTTTCCTTCTTATCCCTTGTTTGTACATATGCTTGTAAATATTTATTTACTCTTTTATTTCTTTTATATTTTGTTTGATTTTGGTTTGGTGTGTTTACTTTATCTACTTTTTTCCTTGCTTCTAATAAGTCCTTTTAGAAAACCCTCAGCTCAAAATGAATTTATGTACTCAAAAAGAAATCCATAGTTCATAAATATAGATATGTTTACTCAACACTAGTTGATCATGGATTATTGAAGTATGACCTTAATGTTATAGTTTATAAAAACTAGTAAAGAATAATGAAATGGCTAGTGGTTCCTTGAGATTATAAACTTTATTTTGATCTGAGTTTGGTTCTAAGAATGATTAAACATGTAAGGTGAAAGACTAGATTATTAGGATATAATAATGCTTGCACTTAAAAATATTAATTGCCTAGGGAAAAAGGTTTGTAACTAAGGAGGATTGTTTGAAGATCAAACACTTGACCAAATCCCTAAACCTAGCTAACCTATCTCCCAACCTTTGTTAGAAAAACAAATTATATGAAAAATACAAAAATAGAAACTTATTGTAAAATTCAAAGATCTTTCTTAGAAAAGGTGATTCTAATAATCTCTACCAGGGCTATGGATGCTTGGATGGTAGTGGAACAAGGATTTGAGTGGATCCAAAGGCATATCTATTGGGGATATAGATGTCTAGTTGGTATAAAAGCAATGACCAATCCTTCCTTGAGCTAAATAATTGTTCTTAATGAATATCTAGACATATTGAAAGTTAGTGTTAATGATTAAAGTCATGAACCTAGAAGTTTTTCTCCAAACCTTTGGCAATCAGTAAGTGGAATCAAAGCACACACATAACATGGCTATGTCTTGATGTTTGATCCTAATTCTATATTTTCAATATTTGTTCTAGCTATGAAGTGATCTTAATAATGGTTCTTGGTCAAATGGAATAAATAACTTAATTATTAGTCTAAACTAGAGTCTCTAAATTCTAATATATTTTTATGTTTCTCTTAGAAGTTTTCATTTGTTGAGGTCAACAAACCCCCATTTCTAAAAAATGGGGACCCTTGTATTAAATAGTACAAATTTTTACCCTAAATTTGAGAATTCATCTAATCAAAGTATCATTAGGATGTTTGGACATCATATTTATTTGAAGATCATCCCCACCTAATTTGGTTATCATATTTACTCATAGCTCTGATTTAATCTTGCCTAAAGTTGCTAACATTTGATCTTTATGTTTTAAGTTGCAACTCCCATGGAGTCCATTTGGAATGAGAAATATCAGGGTTTTATGAATTAATGATGATTTGATATTTTACTATCCTTTAGCCTATTGAAATCAAGTTGAACTCATGTCTGATCAGCTTAAAACCCTAATCTTAAAAACCCTAACTCATGTCCTCCTTTTGAATTCATGTTTGGTGTGAACTTTTGTTTAAGTTTGGTGAGAACTTTTGTTTAAATTTTTGTGGGAACAATTATCATACCATGGACTTAGTTTAATTTTTATCCTAAGACTTAGTTGTGTTTTTCAACATGGCCAAACCTTAGGCTAAAAATATTATTCTTGGTCTATTTTATGTCCTATGACCCCTTTGTTCCCTTTTATCCTAGCCTAGTCTAAGTACACACATGGTCCCTTTATTATAAAGCTTAGCCTAAAGCCTTACCTTAAAGTTTATCATATTTATTAATAAGATAAAAACCTTAGGTTATGACTTTATATTATGTCTTTTTTATTTCATGTGGTCCCATTTAATATATTCCTAGCTTAGCTTAATACCTTAGCCTAAATATTTATCCATATTTATTAATACAAATTAAAACCTTAGGCTAAGATCATATGTTATGTCTTTTATTATTTTCAAGGGTCCTATATATTATGTTTATAACTTAGCTTAAATATTTTATCCTAAGTTTTTTATATTTTTTCTCAAGCCTAAATTTCATGATTGTTTGCAAGATCAATGATCTGCATTCACCCAAATGAGATTGATACAACAAAGCATGACAAGCACTAAAAATTCAAATCCCTAAGATGATAATAGGTGTCATGAGTTCATTAATAGGATATTAAGTAGCTAATGATGGTGTATCCCTTAGATTATGATCTAATAGAGTCCATTTGCCTAGACAAAAGTGATCTAATGGTGTGAGGTGGACCCTAAATTTTCAAGGAAGATATGAGTAAACATAGGAATACCACATGGTGAAAGCATGTTAACCTAATAGAGCTGATAAAATATGGAGTGTAGAATCCTTGTAGAGTGGCCAAGTGGCACACGCATGAAGTAGAGGGAACCCATAAGTGATAAGTGGCAAGCCTAGTAAAAAGTTTTTAGGTGTTTAAAATTCATGGTTGTGTAGATGTCAAAGGAATTCACATGAATGTCAAATGATGGGCATGTAGATGTCAAAGTTAATCTCAATAAAGAGTTCCAAGGAGGTATTTTAAAAATTTTAATTGCATGGATGTCAAAGATGTTCATGTAGACATCAAAATATGGGGATCTAAACATAAATTTAAAGATAATCATTTGGATCCAAATAATCCAAAAATATATGGACCACATTAATTCATACAAATAGATCAAACAATACAAGATCAAAGATCAATTTTCAAAGGAAACAATCATATTTTTAAATAGTGGTGAGTAAGATTCTATGAAGGTGCCATGATGATGCCACACAAGTAAAAAACAATAAAATTGAAGATTTCATGGACCTACAAGAGACAAAGGTATAAATAGGCAAGTCCAAATGTATGTTAAGGCAAGAAACTTGAGATCTAATCTCAAAGATACCATTAGAGAAATTTTAAAACTTTCAAGAGCACCATAAAAAAGAACAAGAACCCTAATCAGACCCTATGAGCATTATATTTAGGCTAAGACTGAATTACCACCCAAGTGAGGATAATTTGATATAGAGTCCACTAGTGAGAAATTTTAAAATATTTGTAGCAATGATGGGGGACCTATCCAATACCTAAATCAACTTGAAGATAAGATAATGTGTATATTGGATAACTTATTCAAATCACAAGATAAAGAGCTCAAGGGAAACAATCAGTGAAGTTGGAAGAATTAGGGAGGTATCAAATAGGGTGGATAAATATCACAAGAGTTTATTAGATCAAATGAAGAAGATATTCATTAAATAATTATTGACCTTGAGATAATTGAAGAATAACATTCCATAATGAAGATAATACTAGAGAAACAAAATTGCAATAGAGGCTTCTCAAAATTAGATGAATTGATTTAGGAATATTCTTTTGTAGCTTAAACATTTTATACTTTGAAAGTGGAATATTTTGTTTGTAAAGGCATGTATAGTTTGTAAAACACATTTCCTATATATCCATCCATTGGGGGAAATTATAGTGTATTCTAGAACATTTGTGGAAAGGATAGTTATCCCAACACTTATAATTTTGTAACTATATATGACTAACCAACATGCTTCCTTACATCTTATAAAAGGATCATTGTTAGCTATAAAAGGGAGGGAGTTTTTAGAGATAAAATCTAATTGTAACATTTCATCAATTAATTTAAGCAAGGAATTTTGAAAAAAATTTCCAAAATTTCTTGTTTTTTTTTGTTATTCTATCTTCTCTCTCATTTGTTTATTCTGATTTCTAGATTTGAATGGTTCATGTGAGTTCTTGGTGTGTACATTTGAATACAAAGCTATTAACTTGTGTCAATGATAGGTTAATTAAATGATCTCAGGTTAATTTCATTTTATCACTCTTCTTACATTTGGGATAATGTTTTTTCTTGCAAGGGTAAATCTTTAAAGTGAACTTGGTTCTTACTTGTATTATTTATACGTTCCTTAGATATTTTCCTGATGTGTGATAGGATTTGAGCTTATGCTACTTCATGTCATACATTGGTTAAGTGCATGCCTAGAGGTTATTTGAACTTTGTCATAGTGTTTGGAATGAAGATCAACAACATCTCTTCTATGCCCTACCTTTCCTTTTGATCTTTTTTTAACCAAATAACTCTAAATTAATTTCCATTTTAAATATCCATTTTAGATTAGTTACTGATCATAATTCACCATTATTAGCATAGCATACTTCATATTCTACATAGACTAACTATTAGGCCATGGTGGATCCCAACCACTAAACATTATAAATATTATAAAATACTCCATTTGTTTTGCCTCTATTCCATCAACAGATAATATCATTATCACAACCTAAAACTCATGCACTAATTTCTTAGAATTATAAAATGAGAAGTGTTATTGAACACTCTGGGCACCTATGATACATATCCAGGCATCAACAAGTCACTAGTTATTTTTTAATGGAATGATTTTTTTGAGTAATTTATCCAAATACTATTAATTTTTTGTTAACAATGGTTTTTAAAACTCTAATGGATTCTTTCTTATGAAAATTATATAACTAAAGCTTTAGATGAACCACCAAATGTTGATGTAAAATATACAACTTGATTATAGATAATTATGTGGTTTGAGATGACTCTAATTAGATATAATGTAGTAAAGAGGTTAGTATTATGTGTTTTTACTCACTTAGTGTGTGCATTCATAAATTTTTTAAGTAGTGCATTCATTTACAAATACATTACACAACACAACTATTTTCCTACTTTACCTCTCTTTATTTGTATATATAAGGATTAAAAAACCATTACACTCCACAAATATATTTATGCTATACCTTTAAAAATTATACTATTATGTTATTTCATACTTCTCTTATATATTATCACATACATCATTTATCGCTTCTTTATATTATGTCCTATATTATTAAAACACTATGTTATAAGTACCGACTAGATACATGTACAATAAAATGCTCATGTATTTGTAGGATATGCCTTTTCATCATACATAGTGTATTATATTACCATGGGTTACCAAATTTTACTATGTTTTCAAAGTTGGTAGAATATTCTATTTTATTGGCCTAGAGATATATTATGATATTATGGTAAATATTAAGTCTTTGTGGTGATTCTTTATAAGATTATATTTTGTTGAAAATATTTCCAATATTTTCTAATATTTTATAACTTTGTCTCATCCTTGAGATAAATATTAAGAGTTATAACAAGAAAAATCCAAAAAAACTCATTCACCACATGTCAAAACTCTAAAAACAATTGGGAATAACATGATAAAAAATTAAAAACTTAGACATCTAGCATAAGATATTGAAGTATTGTTTCTCAACTAACTTGAATATCTTTATAAGATAGTTTTATCCCTTTCAAAAAATATTATTGATTATTTTTTGTGTATTACCCTCCTTGGGTAAGTATTTCTTATATTTCTCTTCCATTGTTTTGGAGGTATTTTAGTTTAGTAATATGGACCTAGCATCAAAGATATTATATTCTAATGTAGTATTTTCCTTGTCTACCTTAATCACATCCATTGGATATGGTGACAAATTTAATATTTTATAGTATGCCTTCTGACTTGCTATTTGAATCTCCAATTTTTCCTTCTAACTACTCAATAGTGTCGCATATTCCTCCATGTCTTCAAAAATAAATACTATATTTGGATTGTTTCTCCTTATATTCATTTTAAAAGGTGATCATTTATTTTGATCTTCATTTGAAAGGATTTATTTAGGGTCAAATTTTATGGAGGTAATGTTGAGATACCTCTTCAAGTTGTTTATTTTTTTTTAATGTTTTTGTTTTGATTCCATAAGGACCAACTTATAGAGTATGAAAATTATGTAGTTTCATCCCCCATGGTAATCCATAAATTCTTCAATTTACCATTATATTCATTCACTTTTTTGGTTTTATCCTAGGAGTGCTCCCAACACTTGTTTATTGTAATCTTCTATAGCCTCTACTTTGAGTAGGATTTTGTCCATTTTCTTATCTTTAGTGGGTGATAAAATTCTCCATTATCTCCTCTAATTGTTATTCTATCACTCATTATTAATATAGATAATATAGTGGCCTAGTGGTGGTCAAGACCATGAGATACCCTTATATCTCTTCGTATAGATTCATAAAAAGTGTCTTACCTTATTGAAAATTACCAAACTCGCCCCATTTCTGAATTTTTTGAAAGTATTCGTTCTATTCATGGAGATATATTATGATGTCGGGGTAAATTTGGAGTTTTTGTGATGATTATTTATAAACTTATTTTATATTAAATATAATTTCCAACACATATTACATCTTCATGTTTCTTCCTTTAAAGTATAATTGTTTCTCATGTGGTTGACATAATTACCACTAGGCAAACTCATTTTTCTTTCCCAAGTATGGTAGTTTGTATATCTCAATAATCCTTATCCATTCTAAGTGTTCTTCCATAGTCAATTGGTCACCTTATCCATGAGGTAGTAATACTTATTTTTAGACAACCTCCAAATGGCCCTTATTTTAGTGATTATAATATTCAATCACACAATATAAAATATTTAATCCCAACTCACCTCCTTCATTTACTTCATACTAAAAACTTAAAAAATGGAAGCGTGAATGGTTTTATCCTTAATTACCATTTCCCACTAGGTGACTTAATAAATTAATTGATATTTGGTTTTTTCTTCTATTTAAAAAAAATTATATTTTGATCTTAATACCATCATTGATTCTTCTTTTTTTGTCTCCTCTTTTTCTCTTGGAGTAGTCATGATTGGGAAATTTTTCTTATTTTACATCATCATAGAACCCTAGTTATACACATATTATTCTAAAAACACCTCGTCACCCTAAATTAGTTACATAAACACTTCATGTTTTCACTTGATTTTTCATATATTCTCTTACAATGGCATTTAATATCTCCCTATACTAAATAGTCTACACTTATCTTTCTTGGATGCTCTAGTTTTCCTCTCCACACCAATACATTAGATCTCTCTTTGAAACTCACACAATAAGAAAATTATTATTAAAATTACATATTTCTAATTTTATAACCTTATGATGTGCACTGGGTGTACCATATACCTATAAATAGACTCCATAATTTCTTTTCAAACAATCTTTTTTTAAAATATGACAATTTTCCCTTTTTCCTATGTGACTTCCCATATCCTTGGAATCTTTCTATCCATGAATGCACACAATCCTTGTGTATATATAATCTAAAAAAAATCCATTGTGTACACCATCTTGTTCTACACTCATATTTTTATCTTTTACATCATGAGACATTCACTTTATTTCATGTCTTTATTGCATAGATTCTAACTAATTTTTGTTACAATAATTTGGCACACATACATCCTTCTCCCCTAGCCAATATGCACTAATTTTTCATAAAATTCATCTTACTTATCTACCACTTTGCATTTATCCATTTCTTATCTTTTTTAAAAATTCATGCTCACCATTATCTACAAGACTCCATTATAGATGATTATCCCTTCCATATAAACCTAGATAAGGATCCAAAAATAACCCTCAATCGACTCATCTAATTGGATTTATAAGATAACCTGCACCTATTACACACTACTATATAAATAATTTAATGAAAGAAAACTAAAAATCATGAAATGTATTTGTGGAAGATTTTCTCAAGACAAGTGGCATCTGTAGTTGTAGAAACCAAAATTTGGTCTTTGGAAACATCAATTTTGACATACTTAGATAATTCACATATATATGAATTTTGAGCACACTTTCCATCTACCAATCTAAACTTATAATTTATTATCTACACATATCTTCTAGGTGTGTATTTAGGATAAGCTTAGTCTATATAGTAACACCTTAAAAATACTAAGCAAACATTTTCCATACCTAAAATCATTATTTTTCACTCATAGATAGTATTGATATTATAAAAAAAATTGGTTACCATAGGGGTATCATTATATTGGTAGTGTCCAAGGGCCCTCAATGGATAATTTTAAAATTAAGAAGTCTCCATTAGGTCAGCCTAGACACATTTCATGCATCAATCATATAATGAAATTAAAAAAGACTAACCTCAATAGTAAAATCACCCCTAATTTTATTATTTGCTTAACTTACTTAGAAAACCTAGCATTCTCTTTGAAAATAATTTAAAATGCATATAAACATCTCAAATATTCAAAGAGTATCCTTAAAGTATTCCATGTATCTAAATTTAAATACAAAAGGTCAAATTTGCATGGCACCAAGTATCAAAGATCAAAAAATGAAAATACAATCTATATTATTCATGATTTTACACATATAAACCCATAAGTGGGAGAGCTATGTGTAGTTTGAGCCCTCTTAGGATTATTGGAATGTATATAATTCTCAAGCATTTAGTGGGGAGTGGTTAGGGTCTATCCAACCTAAATTACTAACCCCTTTTTAATGACACCTTGTAATAAATCAAACAAAATTATAGTTTTGATGAAAGTTATAAAAAATAGGAATCAGTGTGTAAGATATACTAAGTACACACAAAATAAACCATATTTCAATCATAATCACATGTCTCCTAGAATTTGTAGACCCATACTATGTGTAAAGACATTACCTGTAAACCATGATAAATCTTCCTCATGTAGTAATATGATTTTTTCCTATAGCACCTAAACATATTTTCATCTCCTATTATTTTATTTAATTATCTAAGTACATCATCCTTATCTTGTATTGTCATTTAAAATAAATTAATTTCAATATCAATTATCCATTTTATATTCATATTATTGTGTTTATTTCCATATTTTATATAATATGATCTATTGTATAGTTACCATTATTTCATATCTATTAGAGTATGGTAATAACCCTCCCATTTATTCTAATACTAATTTTAATAGTAAATCAACTTTAAAATATAATGCAAATGATAGTAAGAATAAGGCTAAAATAATATTTAATGTAGTTTCATAACCTATTAAGAGGATTTTCCTTTCTACTTCTCAATTAAGATAATTTACATGACTATCAAAACCTCCTCATAGGGTGTTACAAAGTTTAATTGAGTGAAACCTCATATCCACTTCTCCACATATAGAGATGGACATGTAAATATTACAACCTAATAATTTTAATATTAGAACATTTTTCATTGGTATAGATGCATGAGACATTCAAATAATAGATGTTTTGGTTTAAGACATAAGATCCAAGACTTAATTTAAAACAACACTATTTAGCTCAATTATTATAGTATACCTACTAATGATTTACTTGTAAAACTCAATACAAATCTTAAAATGTTTTCTAAACCATTTCCAAAACAAAAGGCACACTAAAAAATACAATTCTTAGGTACATCCTCATCAAATGCTTTATACCCCTAAATTTGAGGATACTCATCCTATATATGGCCTTATGAGTACACTTAAAAATTCATAAATAATATGGCCTGTATTTACATTTGATGACCATGAAAATATTGATAATTATTTTACCTTAAAAATATATAATTACAATGTCCTAAATATTGATGTTGGAGTGTGTCTTATTCACACTTGATATAAATTATACCTTAGAAAATGTATTACCAAGTTCTGATTTATTATGTGCATATAATTATTAAATGAGCAATTACTATGGTATTTATCATCACATGTGTGATAAGGGTTAGGTGTAACTTGGGGAATGATTCCACCTTTTATTTTATCAATAGTAGTCTCTCACTTACATCTCATTTTTACTATATATGAACCCTTTATGTTCTTTTATAATATAATGGAGCTTAGATTCACCCCTTGAGCTAGTGGAGATTTAGTCTTTAAATACTCTTGTTATAGTGCAACCATTATTGGCTACACATATAGTTAATATAGTTTGTATTTATTTGTGAATATCTCTCTTATCTAAATACTTTATATTGATGGTGTCTATGTTACATATCCACTAGCTATGTTTTCATATTTAATATGTTATCATGTTATTTGTAACATGGGCATGATTTATTTAGAATATCAATAAGTGTGTTTGATAAGATACCCATATCACTCTCAAAACTTGGTTTTTAGGAAGAGAAAAAGGAGAAATAAAATAATATGATCCTTAGGAACTTTAAACTTCAATATTTAGCAAGCTTAAAGTAGTAAGGATATATTTTTATCTCTTCATTAGCTTTTATGACAAATTATTCACAAATCCCATCTATTTTTTTTAGATATGATTCATTTATTTAGTTAGATTCATGTAATAGTTGTAGATGTAGTCATAGATGATTTCCATGAAATATATTTTAAGCCATTTTTCATTTGAATATTTTGGGTGTGTATCATAAATTTCCATTATGTTTAGGGTGTTGTAAAAAATTAGTTTAAAATTTCATTTCATCTTAATTTGACACCATGAGATCATTTTTCAATCCATTTAGATCATTTTACAAGTACATATAGAAATTAACAGGGATAAAAATTACCCAATAAGAAGGAAAATGGATTTTTATGCTCATATGACATGTTTTAAGAACTAAGTCTTTAGTTTTTGTAGTAAATCATGACAAGTTGTTAGTTCTTATGTTTGGATATATATTGGATCTAGGTCCTTCTAGATGATATTTTTTTCAATTTGCATTTTTTATTTATGTGGCATATTAGGAACTCTCACTTGAGGTTTTTTAAGTTCTTTTTTTACACACCTACCACAACACTTTTAAATATATTGAATTGTTATGTCTTCACTCTCTATGTATAATTAAGGGGAGTTTTCTATACTAATAATTGTTCCTTAGTTTTTTGAGGATGATATGTACCTAATTATTATTCCTAAAAGATATGGAGGCTAGTTGTTTCTTGGAGGATCTCCATATCACTTAATTTATAATATGTTTGTTTCTTTGAGGAAATATATACCAATCCATTTAAAATAATTTAACCATGCATTCCATTTAAATGAAACTGTTTCTAATGCAAAATTGCTTTCTACATTCAAAAGAAGAAATAAGAAACTATAAGATGGTTAAGGCTAGAAGTACCTGATACAGTCGTGCGCACTGAAATCAGACGTTGAAAGATTCTCCTCTTTTGCTGTGGAGGAATGACACCTGCGAAGAAAAGGCTAAAACACGGAAAAACATTAGTCAAAGGATATGGTGGGTTGTCAGGTGAACGCCCGATCCTGGAAGTACGAAGACTCCCTAGAAGGATATCAACCCACTGATAAAAAAGAGTAGAAAATTGGACGAAAGTAGATGATAATGACAGAAATAAATGACAGAAAAATAAAGAGCGTACCTGATACGCGGCACTGTTCTGCATAGTCACCGGCGTCGGTCTCTGTGGTGCCGGTGTCGGTTAAGAAAGGTGCCGACGTCGGTTAATGTGCCGTCGTCGGTCAGGGCAGTGACCGGCGTCGGTAGGGGCAGGTTCTGGGAAAGGGTTCGGGACAGGTTCTGGGAGAGTCTGGGGGGTTTGAATAGAGTCGGGATAGGTCTGAACAGTCGGGACAGGGTCTGATATGGTCAGGGTAGGGTTTGATAAGGACAGGGATGAGGTTTAGACAGAGTTGAGACAGGGTTTGATAAGGACAGGGATGAGGTTTAGACAGAGTCTGAGGAGTTTGAACAGTTGGGAAGACAGAAAATAAATAATAACTAAGAAAAGAAAATGAAATAAATAGAATAAAGACTTACCTGGTAGAAGACCCGATGAAAGCCATGGTGTGCAGATTAGTTGATGTTGTAGTGTCGATGATTGCTCGGAGTTCGCAAGTTGGTGGAGGAATTCGCAGGTTGGTTGCTCAGCATTTCGAATGGTTGGATAGCATTCGGGGATCCGGTTTGAATGGCTGGCGGAGGTTGATGAAGGCGGGGGACGGGGACGGTTTCAGAAACGGTTCGTCAACCGTTTCAGGAAACTGAATGGTAACTGATAACGGACAAGGGGAAGGTGACCGACGTCGGCGACATCGGTTGGGTAAAGACCGTCGTCGGCAGATGCATAATGGGGATAGAGTCTACCTTTCGCTCTGTGCTCCTCTTTACATGCTGCTAGGGTCAATGCTGGTGAAACAGGTGATCGGCAAGGGTTCAATAGGCGAAGAAGAATAAGACGGGGAATGACCAGGGGAGTCGACACGATTTTGGTGTCTACATTTGCCCCTTTTTGTCTTGTTGGTTGTTCTGGACGAACTGCAAGACAAAAATAGGAGTGAGTGCCCCAGGTGAGGGATAAGGTTGATTGCATCTTGTTGGTTGTTCGAATGAACTGCAAGACAAAAATAGGAAGCGAAATGCCCCGAGTAAGGATGAGGTATTCCCCCTCAAAGTAGGAGTCGAGGGAAGGGAACCGGGAATCGGGTGCTGATTTGATAAAGAGCGGATGAAAAAAGGGGTGAGGGTGAACGCTGCAAAGGTCGTGATTGCGCGCATACCACTGCACGAGATGGTCAAGCCAAAGTGTCGCAGGTCAAGGGTCGAGGAGTGCCAAAATTGAAGTAACCGAGCCCCAACATTTAGTCGTCTGCTGATCGGGTCACTCAATCTAAACTGAAGCTCCAAATGGGTCGTCGCGTTTCAGGTATCCCGGGCTCAGGAAGTGCTCCTAGAAATGCGAAAAAGTCACAAGTAGTGTGGATCAACCAGTGTGCGATCCTATACTTGTGAGGGTCCAAAAGGTCTGCGCATAATTCTGCTAACCAGTCATGAGGTAGCATACATGCAAAAACAACCAAGGCAACAACGTCTTGGAAGTGGTCGAGGTCGGAGGAGATAGACATGATCTCCAATGGTTGGTGGTCGAGGGATGGATGAATGGACGAAAGGATGAAAGGATGCGACCGAGCTAACCCCAGAAGACCCCATGTCAACTGAGTGCTGCCTACATAGCCCTGGTGATAGGGCCTCAGGCCGATGTAGTTCTCCCTAGAAGGGAGGAAGGGTCAAAGGGATGGTGAGGAAAAAAAGATGTTGCAGCCTTTTCCAAATGGTGTATTCTGCAACATTGGTTGAGAGGTTTTTCATCCCTAGCAATATTACATTTGCGTGATGGATGTATGCTAAAAATGAATTGAGGTCTATTTATGCTTCAGCAAGTATTGGTTTATGCTGAACATAAATTGTGGTGAGTCGATAGTTTCCATGTGTATTGTTGTCCATAGAAACTAGGGTGAATAGGCAAGGTCATGTTGATGGTCTGAAAAGAGAGTTGAGCTGAGTTGATCGACAAGTGATGAAGGTGAATGTGACCAAAGGGCAGAAGAAGATGAAAGGCAAATTGCTCTTTCATTGACAAGGACCAAAAAGAAAGCATAGATAGGGGTTATGAGAACCAAGAGCCCCATTCATGCGTGACGTCGTTGACCATAGTTATGTTAGAGCGGTAATCGAATCACTTAGACATTAAAGTGAGCTCGAAGTCCCTTGAGTAGGTAATAGGAGGAGGAAAGAGGGTAACCCGTTTTAAGAGCAGAGATAACTTTGCCCCTTTTTATAGGAGACCCTGAGACAACTACAAGCCAAGTCCGTGACTCATTTTTTTTTTTTTTTTTTTTTAGACAGACTGATCGATGCGAGAAGCCTGCATAGAGATGTCATTTGATGTATGGTCAGGTTGCGAAGCTGATCAATGCAGGAAGCTTCTAAAATAAGTTGTTGTTTATTGCCAGAGTAGTCATAGCCATCCTTCGAGGGAGTGGTCTAGATTTTTGTGTTTAATAATGGCTTTTGAATAGCTGTCCTTCGAGGGAGCAGTCTATTTATTACAGCAATGATGGTACAGCTGTCCTTCGAGGGAGCAGTCTATTTTTTTTTTGATTTTGATATGGATATAGTGACCATAGATATGTTTTGACATCTTGATTTGTTTTGATAGAAATGTGAGTCATGGACAAGACTGTAGAAGGTCAAGGGTTTCCTTTTATTAGGACAAAGCATCCATATATCATAAAAGGGTTATAGGAGTTGTTAAGAGGAATAGGGTTAAAAGGAAGTAGGATGAAGAGGACGGGGATTGCTCAAGGGACGAGCTCAAGTTAAGTGTCAAGTGGACGAATACTCGACTAGCAGTAGAACGGTCACAGATGCAACGCATAAAAAGGGGTCAGGGTCTGATAAGTCCCTGGTGTATACATGCGCGTGATAAGGTCCGAGTCAATTAGGAGAAAACTTGCCCCATTTGCCTCTTTCCAGATTGGTCAGGTGTTGATTGATGAGTGGATGTGAAGTTGGTTGATATGGTTGCTGATTGGTCGAGATAGGTTGAATGTTTTGATAAAAAGGTTGGGTCAAATGTTTGGTTGAGATTTGGTCATGTGATGATTGGTCAATGGTTGGTCGAGGGTTGATTGGTTGGTATTTAGTCTTTGGTTGGGTCGAATGTTTGGTTGAGGTCGGGTTAAATGTTTGGTTGCTAGTCTGGTTGAGGTTAAATTGAAGGAGTGATTGATATGTGGTCGAGACTGTGTTGAAAAAATTGGTCAAAGTTTGGATGAAGGTTGAGTTCCCCCAGCGGCTAGAGAGAATGTTTGACGGATTGGTTAAGGTCGATTGAGGTTTAGTGGTAAGATGGACAGTGTTGATGTCGAATAAAGGGGTTAAAGGCGGCGAAGGGACCCTAGTCTGTCGTGGAGATCCCGATTTAGGTGATGAGGTTGGAGAGGTATGTGTTGGTGTTGATAATGTTTTGTCAAAGGGGTGGTCAAGAGGATCCTTGGTGAGAAGGGTGTCCTTTTTCCGGTGGTGACGAATGACAGCTTTAAGAGCGCAACAACACTCGGTGTCATGTCCCAGAGTGTGATGATAGTGGCAGAATTTAGAGTTGTCGAACCAAGATGGCCTTGATCCGAGGGTTGATGAGTAGGGTGGTGTTGATGGTTTGTTGATAACGTGGTCGAAAAGAGAGGTGTCATTCCCCAGACATTGGCGAACGACAACCTTGAGGGCATGACAATGCTCCGTGTCATGCCCAAGCATGCGATGATACGCACAAATGCGAGTGTCATCGAACCATGGTGGTTTTGGTTCGAGAGAGTGATATGGTCTAAGAGGTGGGAGATAGAGACGAGAGGACTGCAACAATTGCCGTAAGAGCAAGGCGTAAGAACCTGCTAACGGGTCAGGATGTTTTATTGTAGAGAGGGTTGGTGACATTGGTTTGGGAGGCGTAAGAGGCGTTGGTCGATGGTTTGAAGGAGGTATAAGTCTGACGGGTTGATAGAATAATGGAGGTGACTTACCTCTGTGAAGTAAGGGAGTGGGAAGCACTCCGAGTAAAGTAGACGGATGTGGGCCCAAGATAGAGGGCAATGACAAAGGTAGGGGAGGAGGCCTCCGGTGTGGTTTAGTAGCCTTCTTTGATTTGGGTTGAGGGCCACCTTTGTGCAAGGCGAGATTAGATGTGGGGCGAACACCAAGAGGTTTAGTCTCTTTGGGCATGATGGACGCCTGCGCGGGTTTGGACTTAGATGTGGACAGTTTTTCTCTCGATGGAGAAGGGATTAAAGTTGTGGGCTCTTTAAGTGGAAAGAGTTCTGGAGTAGTCATGGCTTCTGTGTGTGGTTGAGGAGTCAAAAAGGTATGATCGTCTATGGATGATAATAAGGATGAAGGCGAGGCAGCTGGTGTTGATGTGGTCAAAGCGTTCTCCAATATGGGAGAAATCGATGGAGGACAAGTGGGAGAAGAAATTTCTTCGCCATGTGGAGGAGGTATAGGGGAAGAAGGGTCTTCCACCTGTGAAAGAGGTTGGTCAGGGATAAGAGAAAAGATAGTGTCGACGGTGTGTATATCATGGTCTTGAGGGTCATTAGTTATGGTTTGGACGTTGTCTTGAGTAGGCGGGTGATTAGAAAGAGGTTGCTTGAAGATGTCAAGGTTTTGGTTGGGCGGTGCGTTCGGGTTATCCAAAATAAGATCCCCCTTGTCGAGTTTATCCAAGATAGAGGCATATGACTCCCTAATTGGAGTGAATTGACGCTGTATGGATTGACGTTGAAAATGTTTATTGATGTAGTCTAATGTTGAAGATGATGATCGGTTGGTTATTGTTGAAGATGATGGTCTAAAGATGACAGTGTTTGCCGACCCCTTGGATTGAGAGTGGGCAGAAGAAGGTCTGCAAGAAGAATGGTCATTGGTAGTGTTACACAATTTGACCTTATCTTCTTTAATGGCGCGGAGTTCAAGCTTTCGGGCCATGGTGAAGGCCTCGTCGAAAGTGTGGAATGTCTGAACCCGCAAGGTGGACGAGATGTGACTGACACATGCTCGAGAAAAGAGCTCAATGAGCTCGGGTTGAGGCAAGGAGAAGGAGAGCTGATTAATCAAGCTTCTCCAACGGGTGACAAAATTGGTGATTGATTCGTCGTCAAATTGCCTAATGGAGTAAAGGTCTGTGATCGAAACTTGTTTAGTGATATTGATAGAGAAATGGTCAACGAATAGTTGGGCGAGTTGGATGAATGAAAAGATAGAATGTCTGGCAAGAGAACTATACCAGTCAAGGGCAGGGCCAGAAAGGAACATAGGAAACGTGCGTAAAAGTAACGCATCGTCGTGGGCGATAAGGTAACAGGCATGTCTAAATGCCTTTAGATGTTGTTGTGGGTCTTCCTTACTCTGAAAGTGAGTGAATTTAGGAAGCTCCCAATGGTTGGGGTATGGTCGGATAGGGACAGAAGGGTGGATGGGCTCGCTGCAAACTTGTTCATATGACAAAGTATTGCTTGAACCAGAGATAGAAGCTTCGAGACGGGACATTTTATCCATCAGCATCTTGATGATGTCTGCTGACAGATTGGCGGGTTGAGCGCCCCCTAGGTTGTAAGGTGCTTGAAAGAGGTTAGAAGAGGCGTGCGACATAGTCGGTTGTACAACGTACGGATGGCTAGTCGCAGGGGCAGAAGTAGAGGTTAAGGGTGGTTGGGTTATGAAGGTAGAAGGCATATGCTGACTAGATACCGCCAAAGGAGGTTGTGTGACGGCATTGACAAAGGGCGAGGTAGGTACTTCTGCATATATAGGCGCAAGAGTGTGTGGGGTCGAGACAATCAAGTTCTGGTATGATGTAGAACTTGGTTGAATTGCAGGCGGTTGAGGGGGTAATGAAACCCCGGTGGAAGTTGGTCTAAAAATAGACGAGGAGGTCGAACTTTGCATATAGGCCATAGTCGGGTTAATGGTTGAGGCGAAAGGTTGAGTCGTAAAAGGTTGGGTGGTGAACGGTGTTGATGTTGTCGCCACGTCGTCCGAAAGGTCCCACATTGGTTTTCTTGCGAGATAGTTTTGGAGGGCTGCGGTATTGAGGTCCAAGAATCTTGCAAAGTCTTGGTCCCCTTCTGGGATGATAGGCGTCTGGGTTAGAGATAGTCTAGTAGGAATTCTTTTGGTCTTCGAGTAGAACTCCATTATAGGGTTGTTTGTAGACGGGGTAGGCGAAAGCGATTGATGGCTAGCGTGGTCAAGAAGAGCCTTGGTTTGACTACGTGTCAGAACCATTCAAGGCAAGAAAAAAAAACGTCTTCACAAGCTCAAACAAGCAGATAAGAACTAAAAAGATGAAGACACAAGCAGATCCTAAAACCCTAGAAGTAAATTATTAGGATTATAGTGGCTTATGCCTTAGAATGTGTGTGGAAGAAGGTTGGCTAAAAAATGGGTCCTAGAAGAAGCAGTCTATGGATGGTTTCGGGTTTTGTTAAGGTGCTCAAGAAGTCTGTGTTAGGGTCTGGTACGCGGCCTGGTGCTAAGGAGCAAGCTCCCCTCACTTCACGATTCCAGTGGTTAGCTGGTTTCGCTTAGCCAAAATATACCTCGCCTAGAGATTAGACTCCGCCAGAGAACGGAGTGGGCTTCCCCCTTGGTGATGAAATCCAAGTAGGGTCACCAGGACGGGTAAGGTATCCGCTGGGTGATGAAATCCCAGTCAGGCCTTGTCTCAGGTAAGTTTTATGTTTGTTTTGTGCAGGTGGTTTGGTCGTGTAACATCAAGTGACTAGATTAATTCAATATGCGGTTTAATTACTATGTGTGGTCTAAAAGATGCAGGCAAACAGAAATGAATGCAAAGTGTTTTAATGTCCAAGTCAAAATGTTTGTTCGTATGAAGACGAATAGAGAAAGAGTCGAAGAATATGAGTTTTAGCTAGTCTAGAAGTGCAAGAAAGAAAGAAATGTTCGTTTTAGTTCTGCTTATGATGTCATTTAAGAAGAGACGAAAGGAGGCGAAAAGGAAGAAACCTAATGCACCTAAATGAACGAAAGAAAGAAAGAACCCAAGGAGGACCTAGGGTCCCACCGGGCGTGCCAGAATGTTTCTAATGCAAAATTGCTTTCTACATTCAAAAGAAGAAATAAGAAACTATAAGATGGTTAAGGCTAGAAGTACCTGATACAGTCGTGCGCACCAAAATCAGACGTTGAAAGATTCTCCTCTTTTGCTGTGGAGGAATGACACCTGTGAAGAAAAGGCTAAAACACGGAAAAACGTTAGTCAAAGGATATGGTGGGTTGTCAGGTGAACGCCCGATCCCGGAAGTACGAAGACTCCCTAGAAGGATATCAACCCACTGATAAAAAAGAGTAGAAAATTGGACGAAAGTAGATGATAATGACAGAAATAAATGACAGAAAAATAAAGAGCGTACCTGATACGCGGCACTATTCTGCACAGTCATTGGCGTCGGTCTCTGTGGTGCCGGCGTCGGTTAAGAAAGGTGCCGACATCGGTTAATGTGCCGTCGTCGGTCGGGGCAGTGACCGGCGTCGGTAGGGGCAGGTTCTGGGAAAGGGTTCGGGACAGGTTCTAGGAGAGTCTGGGGGGTTTGAACAGAGTCGGGATAGGTCTGAACAGTCGGGACAGGGTCTGATATGGTCAGGGTAGGGTTTGATAAGGACAGGGACGAGGTTTAGACAGAGTCGAGACAGGGTTTGATAAGGACAGGGACGAGGTTTAGACAGAGTCTGAGGAGTTTGAACATTTGGGAAGACAGAAAATAAATAATAACTAAGAAAAGAAAATGAAATAAACAGAATAAAGACTTACCTGGTAGAAGACCCGATGAAAGCCATGGTGTGCAGATTAGTTGATGTCGTAGTGTCGATGATTGCTCGGAGTTCGCAAGTTGGTGGAGGAATTCGCAGGTTGGTTGCTCAGCATTTTGAATGGTTGGATAGCGTTCGGGGATCCGGTTCGAATGGCTGGCGGAGGTTGATGAAGGCGGGGGACGGGGACGGTTTCAGAAACGGTTCGTCAACTGTTTCAGGAAACCGAATGGTAACTGATAACGGACAAGGGGAAGGTGACCGACATCAGCAGGAGTGCCGACGTCGGCCGATAGGTGACCGACGTCAGCGACATCGGTCGGGTAAAGACCGTCGTCGGCAGATGCATAATGGGGATAGAGTCTACCTTTCGCTCTGTGCTCCTCTTTACATGCTGCCAGGGTCAATGCTGGTGAAACAGGTGATCGGCAAGGGTTCAATAGGCGAAGAAGAATAAGACGGGGAATGACCAGGGGAGTCGACACGATTTCGGTGTCTACAGAAACATGTAACAATAGTTTCTCTTGTTCACACAACTATATTAATTGTGTATATCATAAAAAAAATTATAAAAAGGGAAAATTTTTACATTTTGCTAAATTTTTATTTGAATATGTTAAAGGGAAGTGGATGAAACATGCCAATGGAGGAAAGTTTCATTAAGGATTGTATTTTGTGATGCTACTTGAGGAATTAGGTATATCTAAAATAAGGTGTTTGAAATACCTCAGTGGAGGAGATCATGTGTATTGAATTATGCCACACATAAATTCATGTAATAAAAAAATGAAATATATA
>JARHVA010001954.1:2540000-2545000 GCA_037957365.1 Torreya grandis
ATGTTTACAAACTAGAATTTAGTCTTAGGCATTCATGAATTTTTTGAAAGTCTTGGACCCTTTAGTTTGTACTTGTAGATTTACATGCTAGTTAAATAAAATTTACTATGGTAGATGTTAAAATCTACTTTTTTAGATATGGGGATTAGATTATTATAATTGATGATATAGATCATGATTTTTTTTATAGATAGTGAAAAAGATGTGAAAAATGTTGAATATGCTTAATTTTTGGTAAATATTATACCATTTTTGTGAAACACATTAAATAAATGACCTAATATAAAAATAATATAGACATTGTGTATGAATAATTATGTGATTAGTTTGAGTTTATAATCATGTAATAGATTGAATGAATTGAAAAAATGAATTTGGGAAAAGGAATATTTTGATCTAATAGACAATTGGACATGTTTATTAGTGGTGAATGGTTATTTATTATTTTATCAAACCTTTTGATCTTTAACCTACACTATTTCTTCTTATGTGATTGTTTATTGATTAATATTATGTGAATTTATATCCTTATGAGTGACTCATGATGACCCATTATACCCTAATTGAATGAATTAGATATAGTTTATCATAAAACATATTTTAGTTTAGATAATGAGGACTTTAAATATGGGAATTATTGTTAACTTCAAACTTGATAAAAATACTTATTTTATGCATATTTTATCTTATCTTTTGCACTCTTATGTTATCCCTATATCACCTTGAGAGTTATACCCATTATATGTCCTATTTTGGTTAATATACACATGCCATCCTTCCACATTTTTAGGTCTTAGCTTTTGTAAATCAACATGAGTGTTCTTAATAATTTGAATTAAAATAGAACCTATATTATATAAACATTTTAGTTCATTTAGACACTGAGCATATAGAAATAATTCATAGATAATATATTGAGCACTCATGTGAATTCTAGAATAGATCAAGAAATCATTATCATGTTCATTTTTTAAGTTAGCATTTCCCATGGAGCATTTTTGTGAACAAATGAGGGTTTACATGTCACTTTAATGACTTAAAGTTATGAAAATTAATATTTACAATATATATTCTAAAGCGCTTTCCATTAATTATGGGCTAGAAATATACCAATATAGTTATACTATTCATCCAATTTACCACATGATCCTAAAGCTCACTTTGTTTTCCTTAAGCTTTTGATATTTCATCTATTGAAGGAAAATGAGGATGATATATATTTTAAACTACATTTGTGTTATTGATTTGTGATAGGAATGTGGAGTCAAAAAAATTATCAACATGCAATAAAATGGTAAGTAATGAAAACCTATGTGAATGCCCCAATTTAGATTTGGAATTAATTAAATACATTTGATTACTATTATATGTATGGTATGTAGCCTAATATAAATTAATTTGGTATTTATGTTACAATCTAATTGAAATATATTTATTTATATTAATTTAAGTTAAATGTGGACACCCAAATTTGGTATAATAATTTTTTTCACAATGTTTTTATGTGACTTTACATACACAAACTCTTAATGGAAAAAGGGAACTTATTAGCACACTTATCTTGTAATATTGTCTCCTTCTATACTTTACTTAAATTTGTAGTATTCTATTTTACTCTATTCATCTTTTAGGACATTGTCACAAGGATCCATGGTCTTGTTCTGTTGGTCTTTACTTTTCTATGCCTTTAGGATGGATTGAATAATCATATATGGATCTAGTCTACTAAAATATTCTATAATTACTATATATGTCCTAGAGTATCTTTAAAGTTTTCTTTAGGTCACACTACCATTTGCTTTGACTTATTTTTCACATTTGGATCTTGTTTGGAAGGATTTTACATATCAATAGTTCCCTAATTCAAAATTAATAACTTTATATATACAAATTAATTAGAAAATTTTTAGGGGGAATCTCTCACTAATTAGGAAAAATAACACTTAGATAAAAGTATATCTAGCTTACTATTTATGTAGGCAATGCTCAGCTAGTTATTGAGGATTGTTTGAGGTTAGTCTAACCTGATCCACTAACCCATTTTATAGTTTTTTTGAATCATAAGAGAAAAAACTAAGGGTTTCAATAAATGAGAAGGAAAACATATATATTTACACAATATTTAAGGTATCTAGATATATAGGAATAACTTTTAGGCATATGTGCAATGGTCCTAATTTTCATGTACCTTCTTACATATTCTAGATAGTTTCCATCCTCAATGGATGGTTTCAACCTACCATAGGTGTACAAAAAGCATCAAACTTGTCCTGCTTAGTTTATATAATTTTTCACCTTAATCTAAGACAAAATAAAGCCCTTATATATTATAGTTGATGATTGTGATGAAATAAAACATATAACATAATCCTAAAAAATCTAAGTACCTAATTCCTTTTGTATTTTTATAAATAGTAAATTACAATATTATACTAGTTACACTTAGATTTTTATGTGGACAATTATATCTCATGCAATTTGACTATTCTATAGTTTTGTCTTGTTTAAATACATTAATCCAAAATTATAAAACACTATAACAGTTATATGTAATTTTTTTTGACCATTTATGCATCTTGGAAAATTCAATAATATATGTTAATGGTAAAAAATAATATGCAAAATTTCAACTAGCTTGCCTTGTAACATTGTATTCATTATAGTTTGTTGAGGTGTGGGGACACTTAACACTAAGATGGTTTAGGTTTAAATGACAACTTTCTCATGCCTTCCACTATATGGTGGTTATCCATGATAATGTGGGTTTTATATAATGTATGTGTGTATGTGTTTTATAAGCATGTATTTATAAGGGATTTTCCCATAAAATAAAAACTCTCCTAAGAACATTGCATACTTGTATAATTAAAAATAATAATAATTAAAAAATGGAACTTATATAATGTTACATTCCTAATTTTATGTACATTATAAGATTAAAATTTAGTATAAACATGCCACTTATTATTTCCAACTCAAATAGATGATGGAATTTAAGGAGTTCATACTCTCATCATAAAAATGAATACATTATGAATACCACCCAAAAAAATTGATCACATAATTTTTTTTTATGAAAAAGGTGAACATAAGATGATAGTTGATATATTAATATATTAGATGGAACTAAGAGGGGCGTTGACACTTATATTTGATAATATAAACTTAAAAATGTCATATTCAAACTATATTTAGCATTATTTACTTATGCATGCATATATGAATCTTGTTTAAATTATTCCTTAGCCATTCATCCATATATGGGTTTGAACTTTTAAAATTACCATATTATTACATAGTATTTCCCTAGTCTCTACCTAAACAACTTAAAATCATTTTTAGAATGCATGTACTAATATTATATCATTGTTCCATTTTTATGTATAACTACATCCTTCCTCAGATAGTTCTACCATTTTTGACCTATCCAATTAATTCAAACATTTCTTATTTCCATTTAAAAACAATTTTACATAATTTAAATTATTCAAATGGGTTAGTCTATATGTTTTTCATGTCATTCAGAGAGAATTACCTAAATATTTAGAAATATAAACATGTCAAGCTTAAGCCTATTAACATATATCACTCAACTATATATCACAATGAATCACTCTACACATTGAGATAAAATTATCCAAAAGTTTCCAAATACTGAACCCCTCAAAGGATAAATCCTTGAGCTATGTCTGGATACCACTACAAGGTCAAATCAAAAGTTTTAATGTTTTAAAATCCATACATAGGATTGAACTACATGCTAGTATTATAAGAGATTGCACACACTTATTTATTTTGGAGAACTATGTTTGGTTTAATTTCCCACTTTAGAGTATCAGATACATAAGTAGTTATTAGCCATAGGGGGTGGCTAAAATTAACTCAACCCTTACATTTCCCTTGTTTTCTCTATTTAAATTGGTCTTATAATGCATAGTTAGGGTTTTGAAGCAAGGATAAAGATAAAAATCCATGTGCATGAGATTTAATACATTTACATACACATGAGACATTACTAGACACATGCAATAGTTATAACTATCACATATTAGCATAGACATACATGAAAATTCCACACCCTAGTAGATAATGCCACACGACATAGGCATTTAGGAAGTGTGGACTTGTCTTGACTAATGCCTACACCCAATTTACAAATTTAAGTATTTAAAGGTCATTTTGTGATCTTTATTGATGAATGTAATCTATCACAGACCTACATTGACATAAAACAAGCTAGGTACTGAATTCATAGAGTGTTTTATATAAATAGTAACTTACTATATTCTACTAGTTACACTCATATTTTTTGAGTTATTTCACATCTTACTTAATTTTATTTATCCTTATTTTTATTCTATTAGGGTTGTATCAATATAAAAATATAAAAAACATATTGGTGAACATGTTCCTTATCTTGAGCACAATAAAATCTTATATTCATTAGGGTTTCCTTATATTTTCCTAGCATTTTATATTTATTTATAATTTTTAATCCTAATTTATGATTTACCCATAAATCTTAGTAATTTATGATTGATCTTAAGCCATTTTTATGTTTTTCATATTCATATTATATACCATATAAGAAGACTAGTAATGAGCTATAGGCTGAAATTTATGTGAGCCTAAAATTCTTAAAATAATTTCAACTTGAAAAATGAATAATTTTGGTTTGAAAAAAAATTGAATCTATTTTTCATTAGAAAAGTTAAGCCCATTTGGGTTGGTTGTGACCAAATGCTTAAATTTCCATGTGACTAGGGGATAAGGGTGAGGATGAGTGATAAGTGATGTCATCCTAAAAATACCTCTAAAATACCAATGAATAGTGGTGGATTTCACTTGATTGAATTTGACGTGCTCATAGACATCACTTTGTCAAATAATTATGTAAACATAAGTTGACTACAATCTAAGAGTCATAGAACCAAGTAAAATTAGGTGAGCCCATGTCACTCTACACAAAAAAAGGTTGAAAATCATATAACTAGTAGAAC